>JAQZBX010005283.1:0-24777 GCA_029593785.1 Cabassous unicinctus
TCATTCTTCCTACTATCACTCTGGGGTTTTCACAGAGTAGACCTTGGTAATATGTGAGTTGGGGATTAGATATCCCCTGGTGCCCGTGTGAGTTCATTAGGGCAGTGACTGTGTGTGGCTCCATAACATGAATAGCCTGTCTGAGGGTTAATTTGTTGGCTTCTTTGATGAGGGTTATGGTTGCTGCCAGGGCTTTCAGGCAAGGTGGCTACCTTGTAGCCGCGGGGTCCAGCTGCTTGGAGAGGTAAGAAATGGGTCTTTACCAGGGGCTGACTGTTTGTGAGAACCCCCAATGTTACTTTGTTTTTTTCATGCATGAACAGGTTAAAGTTTTGAGTTACATCTGGGAGTCCCAAGGCAGGGGCTCGGCGAGTTGTCTCTGATGTTTTGAAAAGCTCCCTGTTGAGCTTCTACCCAGGCATGGGGCTCTTTTTCTGGACCTATCAGAACATTGTAAAGGGCATGGCTGCAAACCCGAGAATCCAGATGCAGCAGAACCCTTCAGTCCTGAGGAACACACAAAGCTCTATTTTTGTGGTGGGGGTAGCGATGGTGCAGATCACTTTCTTTCATTCAGGTCCCAGCGTCCAGTGGCCTTGTGTGATGCTGAACCCAGGTACTTGACCTGCTATTTACAGATCTGGGCCTTTCTCCAAGATGCTTCATACCCAGTCTGTGTTAGAAGTTGTAGGAGAGTCTGCATCCCTCTCCAGCAGTCTTCTTTCATCTCACTGGCAAGTAGGACGTCATCTATGTAGTGCAAGAGGGCACACCTGCAGTCATCCCTGGGGTAGGTGGCCAGATCTGCTGCCAAGTCTTCCCTGAAAAGGGTAGGGGAGTTTTTAAAGCCTTGCAGGAGCCAGGTCCAGGTTAGCTGAGTTTTCTGCTGGGTTTTGGGATCTTTGCAATCAAAGAAAGACACAGGCAGGCAGAAGAAGGTGTCTTTCAGGTCCAGGCAACTAAACCAGACAGCTTCAGGTGGCAGCTGTCCTAGCAAAGTGTACAGGTCAGAAACAACCTGGTGTAATGTGAGAGTGGCATTATTAATGGCTCATAAATCCTGCACTGGTCGATACCCAGTTCCATCCCAGATCAATGTTGATGTCCCAGTTTGATTGGGCCTCTGGTGCTGCCTCTCATGCGCAATCTTCCAGGTTTGGTAATAATGGCGTGTTCCAGGCTGACTGGCACTCAATCAGGATTTCTTCTTTTCTCAGGTGATCTATGTGTTCAACCATGTCCAATTGTGCTTCATGGGGGTTTGGATACTGCCTCTGCTGGACTGGGACCACTCCAGGCTTGAGGTTGATGATGATGGGTGCATGGTTCTGTGCCAATCCCAGTGGACTTTTTTCCACCCAAACCTGGGAGAAAAGTTCTAGCAGTTTTTCCAGATTCTGACCTGAACTTTCTTCTGCATGAAGTCTCCATTCTTTGCTTTGGGGTATGGTGACAAGGAAAGTGAGGCCGGTCCCAAGGCTTAAGCTTGCTGGCCCTGCAGGTTTGAAGGTAATCTGGGCTCCCAGTTTGGTTAAGAGGTCCCTACCAAGTAGGGGAACTGGACATTCAGGTAGATACAGAAATTCACGTGTCACTTCATGGCTACCATTGGCAAGTTCTTGACTTGCAAAAATGCTATTGCCTTGACTGGTTCCCAGTCACTCCTATGATATTAGTGGTTTTTCCATTAAAGGGGGCGATGGGGGTTGTGACCACAAAATATTCAGTGCCAGTGTCCACCATGAAAGTCATTGACTTGCCCTTGACTTGTAGTTTGACAATGGGCTTGTGGGGGCCAAGTTCCAGTGAGCCCAGTTGCCCCTATTCAGGGTTGAGCCCTGCCAGCCTAATCAGAAGGTCTTGGGGCTCAGGTCAGTATTTCCCTTTAGGGATGTTCCCTCTATGTGCCTGAGTCTATTGGGGGCACTCATTTTTCCTGTGTCCACTTTCTTTGCAGTAGGCACATTGTTCTCTGGCCAGGGGCACCCTTCTGGTGCTTGTCCCCCCTCTTCAAGAGACAAAGCTAAGTAGTGTCTCTGTTAAAGCCAGCTGTTCTGTCTAACTCTAGCTCAGGCCCCTATAGCTAGGGGGAGGCCAAACAAGACACCCCTTAAGAAACCTTGTCTGTTTTCATCTCCTGTAGTTTAACTAAAAAGGGCAATGCCTCTTCTCATCCCTCTCCTATACCATAGGAACTGGGATTGGCAATTTATACCTAACCCCGTCAACAATTGCAATCTCTTCTAGAGTTAACCAACAGCATAAAATAAATGAAAGAAAAATACTATTTCCCACCAACTTCAGGAAGATACAGCCTTTACAGGCACCTGGCCTTTTCTACTTTTGTGGTTCAGTATCCTCTTAGTGGGCCCATATATCCTTAAAATTCTCATCAAGTTTATTTCTTCCAGAATCAACATTTTATTAGCCATATGGGGACATCATCCTGCTTCACTCAAGATGCCAGATCTCTCTTCTTCCAACAGAGATAGAACAGCCAGAAGGTTTTACACCTTTTCAGGTACTATTGCCCCTAACCAGCAGGAAGTAATTACAGAAGAATGACCATCACCCTTCAGCATCCCTTTAAGAATAAAGGTGCAATCTCTCTGAGGGGGGAATGAATCAGGCTAGATAGGGAATCAATAGATGGATGTGGAAGCTGGCAAAAAGTCCACATGGACATCAATACCCCTAGTAAAGCTGCTGGTAGACCCTTATGAATTCTCCCATTCAGAACAAGATTTCCTCTGGAAGCCAGGAAAAGCCCTGGATTCTCTCTGGGGGCATTATGATTGTGCCCTCCTGGGGGATTGAAGGGTGGAATAATCAATCAAGACAGCAAATGGCTGGGACTCCTCCTGTGTCATTAGCAAAGCGGCAGTTTAAAAAACAAGCACCAAAAGAAAGAAAGCAAAAACAAAACAAAACAAAAAAAACAACAAAAAAGCTAGTGCAAAGACTGAACCAGCCCTCTCTCTTGCTTTTGAACCCTATTCCTGCCTTCTGCACCCTGCTCTTGCCATTTTTCCCTGCCACAAGTAAAAACCTGGGCATTTATAATCTATAATCGGCAATTGTAGTCTGTAAATTAGCCCACTTTATCACTCTTCAGCACCTTCCTCTCTACCTGGGACCCATGATCTGTTGTTTTCTCCCATTTCTCTTCCCTCCCTACCTTAATAAATTACTGGACTAATCAATGTGGTGTGCTCTTGAAATTCATTTCTTGCAGTTTAGTGAAGGAACTCAGCAAAATCCGGCTACACTGGGAATCACAAAAGCCTTGCTGCCAGGAGTTATCAGGGATGAATTAGGTCTTGGGAGATGCCTGTACCCAATATTAAGACCAAAGCACCCAATATGAATTTGTGGGAGATGTTGGAAGCAGTTACCCCACAACCAAAATCCCCAGAACATAAAATTCTTCCTAGTACAAGGGCTCATTTAAACCATCCCCCCCCCTTTTTTTATCTCTATCTCTTTTTTTTTCTCCTATTCTTACAGAGGTCTTAGGAAGCAGTTTCATTTTATGGCTTACTTGGGAGTTTCACAGCTACACCAGACATCAAAAGTCCATTAAGAGGTTAGAGATCAATTGTTCCACCTAACAGGCTTCCAGGCCCTAAGACAATAACCTCCTCTGGCCATGGGTGGAACACAAACTTCACTACAAATGAATTTCAGTTTCTAAGACATTCCAAAGCATTTTACAAACTCAAAATGAGAAATTCAGTAGTAGGAAGTTTAAATGTGGAGTTGAGGTGATTATGAAAACAGACCTTGGTTTGTGATACACTGGGAAAGGAAACAGGGTGACCCCATGGCACTCACCTCATTGCTGCCTGCCACTGCCTTCTTACCCCAACCCAGACTGGAGAGCTGGGTGTGGAAGGTGGTAGGAAGGTGGACCTAGGTGTAGACACATGGGGGGAGGGGTATACACAAGCCTACAAATCTTTCTGCCATCTCTGCCACCAAGGGGGTAGGGGCTGCAGGAGAAGGTGGTGGCAGCCAGCTCTGGGAGTTGGGGCTAGCTGCTAAAAAAGCCAGGTCTTTAGCATAGACATGCCATATCCAGGCTGGAAAAGGCAGCTCTGCTGTGCCTGGAGCTCAGCCCAGGACCCCCTGTCCTAGCAGGGTCCTACTTTGAGCTTCTGCCTTGTGCCCCCACCCTCCCAGCCAGGGTCAGGTCTAACAAGCCTGGGCATGCAGCAAGGACATGGAGGGGTCCCATGACCTGGCTCTTGCCCTCAGCTTGGCATTATGTTCTGTGAGGGCTTATATGGAAACCCCTTTAAAATGGAAACCAAAAAAGGACACTAAACAGGCTGTAACCCATAGTTAGACTCACTCATCACCATCCTCACCAGAGTTGAGGAAGATTATCTTCTCCTAGCTGGTTGCTCACCAAATATATATTGCCAGATTTCCTCTAAGTTCTTGGCTATGTTACAAAAAATTTTAAGAACATGCCAGTATTTTTAGGCTAGTAGTTTGTTAAGAAAATGAGAGAAGAAAAAGAAAATAACAGATTATTGGTCCCAGGTATACTTGCAGGCTGGTCCCAGCAGAGAGGGAAAAAAAAGTTTGATTTAACTTCTTCACTTGCTTTTTAAGCTATTAATTATTTCTCCCCATTGCTAATGTTTGGGGAAGGGTCCCAGAAGTTTGCTCTTTTGGTTGATTACCCCACCCATCAATTCCTCAGGGGCCCCAATGATAAGGCTCCTTGAGGATATACAGGGTTTTCCCTTGATCCTGGATGATAAAGGGAAATTCCCACATGTCCTTTCAGCTGCTTTCTGGTGTGTGTGCAGGGATCTTTCTCTCAGAGGATTTCCAGGTGGGATTCCATGGTCATGTCTTTCATGGCCATGACTTTCTGTCAAGTCCCAGATTTGTCATTTCATTCCTTAAACTAGCCTGCCTCATGGAGGAATTTCACAGACATTATTCTGAGTGAAAGAAATCTTACAAAAATAGTAAATACTGTTGTATTTCACTACTTAGAAATCTTTAATAGGAAACTAACACATGATACAAAAAGCCAGAACATGTTTGACTCTGTGGTGCTTGGCAGGGATTGGCTGGAAAGGGTGTGAGAGGAAGGGATTTTCTACAGAGATGATATTTCCCGATATTTGACAAAACTCATTGAGTGGTAAAGTTGTGTATTCAACTAAAAAGTAATACACATAATTTTGTGTTCTTAAAAAAGAAAAATAAGATTTAAAAAACCATAAGCAAATGTTTTACTTAAAGATTTTACTCATGCTCATGAGTAAGCAGTTGTATTAGTCAGTCAAAGGGGTGCTGTTGCAAAGTACCAGATATCTGTTGGCTCTTATAAAGGGTATTTATTTGGGTTAGAAGCTTACAGTCACAAGGCCATAAAGAGTAAATGACTTCCCTCACCAAAGCCTGTTGCCACATGTTGAAACAAGATGCCTGCCAGTCTCTGCGAGAGTTCAGGATTCCTCTTCCTTCTGAGGCTCTGTGCTCCCTGCTTCTTCTGCTATCAGTTGAAGGCTGCCATAAGGCTTGTTTCTCTTCCCAGAGCTTGTTTCTTTCCAGGCTCAGCTGCTCCATGCTCTTCAGCTGTAAACTTTCAGGTTCATTTCTCTTCCTGGGGCCTCTGCCCTGTCTTTTTCTGTGTGAGTATCTACCCACCAAGGGGGTGGGGACTCAACATCCTATTAATATGACCAAATCAAAGATGTAATCTTAATTTAATTATGTAAAAATGAAATCTCTAAATTTAATAAAAATCAAAGGGCATCACACCCAGCGGAATAGACATTTTTACAAACATAATTAATATCTCTTTTTGGAATTCATAAATAATATCAAACTGCCACACTCCACACTCTGAATTCCAAAAAGACATTACCATATTTTAAAAAAACAACAACCTTAGATCAGTAATGCTAAGTACCAAATCATATCACAATCATTTGAAAAAAATACAGTTTGCCTTGGGGCAAAGTCCTCTCTGACTGTAGACCTCTGAAACTTACAAAACAATTTATCTGCTTCCAGCGTAACAAAGAGACAGACATAGAAAATACATTTGCATAACCATAAGGTGAAATTGGGTGGGAAACATGAGTCATGAGTCCCCGAGTTCCATAAACCTGTATGGCATACCCCATTAAATTTCAAAGTGTGAAAGTCATTCTTAAGGTAATGGTTTCTTCTCCCTGGGGCCTCATGGGGCCCACTCTGTCCACAGGCTTGCCCAATGGCCATTTTCTTGGTTCCACCATCATCAGACATCTGGGTGTCAACTGAGCTCCAGACCTCACTCTCCAAGAACATTGGGGTGATGGTGACAGTTTCCCTAATCTTTGGGATACAGTCTCAGCTCCCACAATACAGTCAGGTGATAGCAATAGTCTCCCTAATCTCAGACATACAAGCCCAACTCTCTCGGGGCAATGTGTTGGTGACCTGGCCATCCCTGATCTATGAGGCACAAGCCCATCCCACTCAGACCTATGGAGTGTTGACCTCACCCTCCCCAACCCTTGGGGAATAGCTCCACACTATTTATAACCTGGTGCAGCAAAACTCTCCCTGAATAGTGGGTTAGAGTATCCACCCTTTTCAACTTCCAGTGCAAACTCACCCTCTCTGTACACATGGGTGGGGTTCCCTCTTGGCCCATGGAGATGTCTTAATTCCAGACCTCAGCTTCCATTGTTTTCCTCTTAAAGCTGTTTTCCTTTCCATCTCTCCCCAGCATATCCCTTTTAGTCAGGGCTGACAGTGATTTTGTTCATACAGCGCTCTCTAAAAGCTTGTTGGTTTAGCATGCAGGAAGCAGTGGTCCAAGCCACCAGATAGTAAGACTTTCCACAAGTCTTTCCTAGATAAATGCATTTTTGATCTTGATTTACAAGTTTCAAGTGTAGTTAAGTCCTCAAATGGGGCACTATCATCTGGGGGCTCAATTTCCAGAGGCTTGGAATTTCCTGAATTAGTGTCTGGTTTCTTTGTGCCCAATAATTCAGTTTTAAGCTTCTCTCTCTCATCTAGCATTTTACTATAAGCTGCCAGGAGAAGCCAAGCCGCATTCTCTGAGTTTACTTTGGAAAGTTCTTCAGCTAAAAGCCCAGGCTTACCATTTTCATATGCTGCCTTCCATCTAACATCAGGAGTCAATCTTGCTAAATGCTCTACAACTTTAAAACATGGATCACCTTACCTCCAGTTTCCCATAATGGTTTCATCATTTACTTCCTAGGCCTCATAAAACATCTCTCTAGAGTCCATATCCTACCAACAGTCTCTTCAAATCAATCTATGTCTCTTCCATCAAGCATTTCACAATTCCTCCATAAAGATATCCCTTATCCATTTTTAAAACTCTTCCAACATTATGGTAATTGCAAAATCACTTCCCCATTCCTTGGTGCCACATTCTGTGTTAGTCAGCCAAAGGGGTGCTGATGCAAAGTACCAGATATCTGTTGGTTTTTATGAAGGGTATTTATTTGGGGTAGGAAAGCTTACTGTCCCAAGGCCATATAGACTAAGTTACTTCCCTCACCAAAGTCTGTTGCCACATACTAGAGAAAGATGGCTGCCAGTCTCTGCAAAATCTCAGCCTTCCTCTTCTTCCCAAGGTTCTGTGGTCCTTGCTTCTTCTGTTCTCAGTTGTAGACTGGCCTAGGACTTGTCTCTCTTCTTGGGGCTTATTTATTTCCAGACTCAGATGCTCCATTCTCTTCTGCCACAAACAGTCAGGCTCATCTCTCTTCCCAGGGCCACTGCAATGTGTTTTCCTGTGTGAGTATGCACCCACCAAGGGGATGAGGACTCAAAGTCCTACTGACATTGCAGAATCAAAGTCCTTTTCTTAATTTAATCAAGTAAAAGTGAAACCTCTGAATTTAATATAATCAAAGGGTATCATGCCCAGATGAACAGACCAGTTTACAAACATAATCAATATCTTCTTTTGAAATTCATATACAATATCAAAGTTCCACAGCAGTCACATGTACCAATATCTGAAACTTACTTTGAAATAAATAAAAAATAAAATAGATTGATGGTTGGATAAAGACATTGATGAATGTAGGTATATTGATAAAGCAAATACAGCAAAAATTAGTCACAGAATACAGGTGGTGGTTATAAGGGTGTTCACTGTCTTTCAGTTTTTCCCTTTACAATACAGTGTTCATCATACAATGTTGGGGAAAAAACAAAATAAAAAACAATCCTTGAGCTGAAAAATGCTGGTTATAAAGGATTTGAATAATTCACTTACATATATATATACTCATGTTATTTTCAAATATGGTTTATTATGTGACTGTGTTTAATAAAACCATAAATAAATTGAAACAAACTGAATATTTATCAATATGAAAATAACTAAATTAGGAATTAGGCATTTAAAATTTGTGAAATATTGTCCTAAATTGCTCTGAAATTAGGAGGATATAAAAATAAAAATGTCAAGATATATAAAAAACAATGAAAATAATGGTTAGAATTACATATACATAACTGTGTAGAATTTATAAAGACATACAACCCACAGCAGGAAATATGTGCAAATGCCATGGACTGTCAATTAATAGAAAATATGAATGATCAATAAGTATATCAAATGACCCTTTTTATCGGTAATTATTAGGGTAATTAAAAACAAACTATGAGATAGTGTTCCTTACTTGTAATTTTGACAAATATCAAAAAGAACAAACATCAGGTTTGGATAAGGACTTAGAGTAATATAAAATATGTTGCACTAGTGGTAGGAGTATAAGTTTGTACAAGTCCTTTGAAAAACTTTTAGGAATTAACTAGTATTTTGTGTTCCATCTATTTATGTCCAATATGTTTATGTTTATGCTAAAATAATTTCTGTTTTCACAAAGAGACTTCTCCAAATAAATTATTTGTACCCTTGTTTGCAATAGAAGAAAATTTTTGAAAAACTGAATTAGGTAAATAAATAAAGAAAAAAAGGGAATGACTAAAACAAACTTTAGGATGTTTTAGATCTCTGGGAAGGTGGGAGGAACCCACCAATAGTTTGCATGAGTTGTTGATGTAGATTTCTATATGTTTACAGGTTGTCATTTTACTCTATTTTAAAAGATATTAGATATATACGCTTTTGAAAATATAAACCAAATTTATTTTGCTTAAGTTGTGTTCTTAAAGGGCTACATCTTGGTAAACAATGTAAATTATTATGTCATTTCAAAAACCAGAATTTTGTTTTGTTTGTTTTTTAATGAGTTATTAAAAACTCAGCCTATTCTAACAAAATTAATATTTTTAATGATTTCACTTTAAGTAAATGAAGGCTCACAAATGAACAACACTCCTCATTGAGGTAAACAAAAAGCTGTTGTTGACAAGTGACAGCACACACATGCACGCAAAAAGAACTGTGTAAAAAATAACTGTAATCCAGTATTTTTGAAGGTGCTTTACAATGGGATTATATGCACTTTATTTTACTGCAAACCTTCAGTACAGACTTGGAATACATGTAGTCTAGACAAACAATCACTGCAAGAGGTACTAACTTCAGACATTGCAGACTATAATCCTTTTAACAACTCAATATGTTTTACTCATTACCTTTTCTTCTAGACTGAAATGTTGGCTAGAAACAAAATGCTCCCTAATATAAAAACTGGTGCTGTTTAAATGAAAAATTGTATAATTTTGCGATAGAATTTACAAGTATATGTGCAAATTGAACTTACCTCTTACCCCTTCCCAGCCACAAAATGGGAAAGAAGAAAAATTTTTAAAAATGCCAAAATTTTCAACTTCATGAAATCTATATAAAGATGACCAAAACAAAATTTTTTAGAATAGAATTATATTTCACTGAAAATTTCTTATAAAAAAATAAGAAAAAGAGCCACTAGGTGACATTTTAATTTACAAATTGGTATCATTTTGGTTGACAAATATCCATATACTGTTTTCTTCATGCCAATAGAATTGCACAGAGAAAAAACGAGCATAACTTCTGATTTTAATCACACATTTTTCCAAAATTTCATGTGGATTAAGGATTCCAGGTACAGACATTAGAGTTTATATTTCTCTTCTGTGCTTGTCCAAAGATTTTTCTCTTTCTTCAAAAATCAGATCTGATGAATCTTCATTTACACACTCCTTTATTTGTACTAGGAAATCCCTAAGATGCTCCTTGGAAGCAGGGACATCCTGATTTAGGATGAAAAGCCATATCACAAAGAGCTTAACTTGAGCATCTTGTAGATGAGGGAATGCAGACTTAAGGAGATTAGCCACATATTTCTGAATAAACATTTGGTTGTTAACTGGATTTCCAGGGTTTAACACTGTACTTATTTTTCCTTCTTCTACCAAAGTAAACATATATGCAGGAATTGATGCATGCATTGTTAAACTGGTAGTACATGAGATGTCTGTCACAACAGAAAAGATGCACTGAAGAATATCACAAGAATATGTTTGATAGAAATGCTGAGCTGAAGCTTCTTCTTGGACAACATTTTGTAAGAGGGTAAAAATTATCTGCAAGCTGGTGTCTGCAACATTCCTCATAGTATGTTTGAAATCCCAAATAATGGAATCCAAAACAAGTTTGAACTGTGCACGTTGAATAAACAAGTATGCTGGGAATCAATGAGAATTGAGAGCCTGAAGTAGTAAAAAAAAAAAAAAAAAAGTTTTGTCTGTGTTCAGGATATTCGTCAAAGACCTTATCCATCACACTTAATGTGCCTTCAAAAACAGCATCAAATATTTGAGGTATTTCAGCTGTTATGTGTGCTCATAACTTGCTGATAATAATAGCCGTAGTACTAATCACTTCTGCTTCTCTAGGAACTGGGACATTTCTCTGATATCAATGAGAACTGCATCCAACAGTGAAGGAATACAATTTTCAGCTATTATCTGTGGATCATTGGAATGGCTAACCCAACCAGATATTAACTTTTAAGTTTCTCTTTTTACTTCTAATCAGTGGTTGCTTTGTAACCATCTTTTCACTTGGATAGCTGAAGAAGTATTTTCACTGAGGTATTTGTACATATTAAGCATATCTAAATAAATTCATCCACATTGATTTATAAACTGGTGTCCAACAGCTTTGCAAGTTCTTGCATTTGTTTTCAATATGTTACCAAGTTGCTTGACTGTTTCAGGATCTTTAAGTATCCTTATTTTTGTTAGCCCACTAGTTTATGTTTTCCCACACTTGATTAGGAAGTGGCATGTGCTTTTATTTCAAATGTTTTTGTACTGTTTGGCCTGTTTGTGCATAAATTATGTGCCCCACAGCTTCATAAAATGTATCAACATGTTGAGGCTGAAGATCACAGATTATAGTGTTAAGGTTGTTCAAAATCTCATCAATAAAAGGCATTACTTCTCCAACCTGAACCTGAATTAAATGCCCAAGGTATTTTTGAGCTATTTTTATGAAAGTATTGCAAGTCACATCCTGGACTCCATCATTGGTCTCAAGCATGAATTCAAATAGCTTGGTAACAAAAGTCTTCAAAATTGCCAGTGAGCTCTCAAAAATCTTGGATATCGACCAACTAGATGCATGATATTTGATGCAATAATATTTTTTATTTTTGCCTCTTTTCTATTCACATAATCCTAACTGATCCCTTATAACAGTAACAAGAAATCTTTTTCCATCCTCTTCATACATTTCTCCACTAATGAAACCTATTGCCTAACACAATGTATTCAAATATTTCCATGACCTCTCTGTACCATTCAATTGGTTGTCAAGCTTCTCAGTCATTATTCTTTCTGTATATACATAATACAGATGAATAAGATAAACTAATGTTTCTCTCATATTCTTAAACACATTTATGGAATCTGGATCTTTGATGAATTCTTTCATAACTTCTCCCTGATCATTTTCTACAACCAATACTTCCCTTGGTTTAGCCATATGACTAATCATCCATAAGCAGATCTTGGATAATACAAGCAGCTAGAGCTGTCTCCTGGGAGGTACAGCACAATGTTCAGGTCCAGAGAGCAATGGAGAGGCAGATATAGAGATTGGGCTCACTCTATAGAGTTCAGCTGCCAAGTGATTCCAGAAGTCAAGACAAATTTTAAAGATTTCATCTTCTTCCACTTCTGATACCAACAGCATGTAGTGAAGGATCTCCATCAGTGTTTCCCTGAGATACAATCTTTTTATATAAGTTGACCATTTTCATTAAGAATAGTGCAGAGAAACCAGGTGATATTTTAAATAAAGTTCTGATCATCATCTTTCCCATTTGAGCATGCAAGTCGAATATTGGTATTTAAAGGAAGCATCTGTTTTAGCTGCATCATTGTCAGTGTAAACAGTGTTACAAACTGTTCTACATACTGGCTTACACTCACAACAGCAATTTCAGTGAGCTAATTCAGAGAGACATTTCAAAACATTGGAACATTCAGGAATTTATGAATTAATGTGCTGAAGAATATTTTCTCAAAAATATATCCCCGTGGAATCCTGTTAA
Organism: Cabassous unicinctus; assembly: GCA_029593785.1. Lineage (NCBI taxonomy): Eukaryota > Metazoa > Chordata > Mammalia > Cingulata > Chlamyphoridae > Cabassous > Cabassous unicinctus. Next base: position 12,522 of record JAQZBX010005283.1, read on the forward strand.
GAAATCTGAACAATGCTTCTAGGGTTGTGTACAACTGGAGAATTTTGGGAATTTTACCATTATATTTCATAATAATATGAAGACTTTCACACATCCTACTTGCTCTTATAATGTCACTTATAAATGTTGGCCAATGTTTGGGCCATTCTTGTTTCAGTATCTGAAAAAGAATCATATTTAATTTCCCGATATACACCTCCTTCTCTACACAAGTTGGAATAGATGACATCTTGATAAACAGAGCAACAATGTATTTTTTTAATTCCTTCACATCACTTCCTTGAAAGAATCTTCCACCTTTTTTTTTTTATCACATTTTCCAAAATTTGTAGTCCATAGTATTTTGTGTTCATATTCTGTGAAAATTCCAAAATTGTGTCAACTCTTGTCCATGCATCATGATGCTCCTTTAAATGTGTCAATACATCTTGAGCCATTCTTTGCTGGTTTCCTTCTCCAGGGAATAAACAATTCACCACATCGTTTAAAAGGTTGATAACCAGCCTTTGGCTGAAGTCGAGCAGCTGACAAGCTGTATGGTCTGCTAACATGATGATTGCTGGCCTAGATGACCTACATTGGAGACTGCCCCAGCTTGCTCACATCCTTAGTCACATTATATACCTTGCTGAGGCCCATGGGCCATGGGGTTGTGCAGAGCCATGGCACAATGGCTGCCATGGAAGAAGGAGAGATCTATGTGCTTGTGTGTGTAATATATTTCATAATAAGAACTAAAATAATCTTTAAAGTGTCAAAGACATTGTAAACACTAAACTTAGCTTATAGGAAAGAAGGCCAGAAATTAACAATTGATTAGAAAATTCACAGCAATGGTTGTTCCAATGGCTAACAAATATATGAAGAAATGATCACTTACATAACTTTTTCATAGAAAACAATTAAAAATAACAATAAAGTATTATTTTATTCCAATTAGAATGATGATAAATTTAATGTCATTCTCGTGAGGCACAAAACAAATAATATGCCATAACCTACAAAATTGTGTGGGAGAGGGTGTAAACTACAATATAAACTTTAATCCATGCTTAGTTGCAATGCTCCAAAATGTGTTAATCAATTGTAATGAATGAACCACACTAGTAAAGGAAGTTGTTAATGTGGGAAAATGTGGGAGGTATAAGGAGGAGTGCATATGGGAATCCCCTATATATTTTGTGTAACATTTATGTAATCTAAGTATCTTTAAAAAATAAATAATATAATAATAGAGGAAACTGAATTGTAGATCTGACAGAAAATAAGTATGAACAACTCCTGCTGCAGAGACATACAGAATACAAAATTATGTATGAGATTTTACATATGAAAACAAACATTATTCAGACAGAAAACTCCAGGTGAGTATCTGCACAAATAAGAAGTAGAGTGGAAACTTACAGAGTGGTTGGGTTTTATTACTGTTCTGCTGACTGTGCCATCAGAAGCAGGATACAGCATTTTCTTAGAGATAAAGATGAATATCAAGGCCATGCAAAAGATAGAGGATTGGAGCAAGAAGTTTAGGGGGAATTCAGTGGGTGGCTTCTGTTTTATTTAAAGCGGAATAATAATTTGAATAAAGCTTCTGTCTGTTAAACTTTTATTGGAAGCTTTGAATTTGGGGAAGTAAAGGGCAAAGGGCCCAGTATCACTACTAGAAAGTGACCCAAAGTATCTCCTAGCTCTGGGTACTTAACTTATTCCCAATATCTCTATGGGGAACAAGATTCAAGTCATGAATCATAGGAACAACTTTTCAATTGGACTTCCAACTGTCTACTTGGAGAAAGCGATAAAGCTATTAGACAGAGAAGGTAAGTACAGATGCTAAGAGCCAGAGCTTAAAGTGTGGTTTTTGTGCTTGTGTGTGTGTATGTGTGTGTACATGCATGTGAGAAAAAGAGATTGTGGAGAGAGTTATATGGTGAATCATGGGAATTCAGGATCAAGGACTGCAGAAAGTTCTAGCAATTGACTTCTTTGTCCCTTACACAGCACAATAAGTCAAATACAAGAAAGAGAGAGATCCCAGTTTCCAGCAGCTTGCATCAGGGTCAGTGGATGGCAGCTCTGCATGCCCCACTTCATGCTGGAGAGGAGAGACAAATCTGTGCTGCTCAAGGCAGGGTATTTATACATCCAAGGGATATTGGGCCCTGCCACTGAGAGTTCCTGCCCTGATAAGCAGTGAGAACTGCTTGTTCCTGATTTTGGGTTGCTCCATTAGACCTAACATGCTGCAGAATGGGAACATATGGAAATATGTGGGGGTGGGGGTATATAGGGCTGCTAGATGGCTGCTATGCTCTTCCTGTCTTCCCCAGCAGATATCCATGCAAAGGAACCCATAAAGCAAGATTATAAACACATGGTTAAGTCTATTGACAAGAAAAATAAACCACCACCGTTAGTTTTAAAAAACAAGTACACAAACACACATATGTGCACATGTATGGTATCAGAAACATATACTTTACAGTTAATAAAATGAAAGCATAACTTTTATTTTACAACAACAAGAAACAAATCAGGTTGGATGGAGAAAAGTTATATAAAATAAACAAAAAGAGAAATCTAGGGAAGAAAATATATGTATTTAAATAAAAAATAAATGGAAAGTTAATTAGAAAATGATAATGAAAACATTTCCCACTATGTAAAATAGATAAGAAAACAAGAAATATGAAAAGTTAATAAATGGGGAAAATGGCAAGAGAATACAGGTAATGGATAATAAGGCAGTTATGGCCTTATTAATACACAGAGACTAATATGGTACATTTTGTTAGAAAAATTTAATTTTCAAAATTATAATATATTGAATACTGAAATTGCTATAAACATCTATTATTATAATAATATATAAATGGTAATTATATTACTACTTAAAACATTTATGGAATTGAAATGCTTTCTTTTAACTCAATACAAGAAAAAGTGGGAGTAAGAAGATTGTAGGACACTGAAGCCATGTTTCAATTAAGTAGTTATGTTTAGCAGATGATAAGGTGGAATACTAATTTGAAAATGATAAAAATAATTTTGAGTATGGGGGAATGGTCATGAAAGAGCAGAAAAGAGAGAGAGGTGATCTACAAATAGCAGAGATTTGTTTATCCTGGAAGTTTTTTAGATAATGGACAATTTTCCATAGAGGAAGAAAATTAAAGTACTTTGACTGCAATAACTAAAGTCAATTCAATCCTATCATATTTTTGGTTTTCACTGACTTGATTGAATGTCTTATGAGTTGATGATATTCATTTGTTTTTGTTTGTTAAAACTCTAGCCCCAGTTCTTTAGGGTATACGAATAAGTGAGATATAAGTGCAAACTTTAAACAAATATTTACAGGAGAGAGTTGAATAATGTGTGCTTATACCCCAAACAAAATATCCAATTATATTTTTAGTACAGGGAAAATTTTACTATAAAAGTTGCAATATAGTCATGATATTCTTTAAACATTAAATTATGAGTCTAGACATGTCTTCAAAATATTGAAATAAGCATTCATGTCAGGAAAATGAGCTCACTCTTTGATCAATTTAGTTCTGTGGTCAATAATGTGCAGTCAAATCTCATGGAAGTTAACATAGGATTTAAATTGAGCCCAGGGGCACCAAGGAGAGCTGCTTTTGCTCTTCTACTGCTTTGAATTAATGAGTACATTTTTATTCTTCCACTTGCAGTACACTTAAAAACACAGTAAGTTTCTAATAAGCAAATTGGCCATGCGCTGTATATGACAAATGAATCCGATCCTAGGAAAATATAAAAGGTTTTCTCTAAGTTTCTCTTTGATCTCACTGTTATAAAATTCCATTTAAGTTAATTAATGCTAGGTTTTACTACTGTCCAGAATGCCAAGGTGAGCTGAGTTGGGAAAACCCTAAGGATGTTGTAGCAAGCTCTTCTCCTGAGATCAAACTGCAGATACAAGTGCTTGTAATTTCTTCCTTTTAATAATAACTTTTAAATTATTATATTATTGCACTTTAACAAGTCCCCTGGCTTGCTCAGTACTGGGGTTTAATAGGAAGGGAGAGCTCCTTTCTACTTTTCAAGGTGGTAAATGTCAGCTACAGGAAATTGCTAAATAAATAAAGCAAAGCTGCTTTTCAAGGCTTTTTAAATACTTTCTCTGAGATAATTTAAATCTGTCTTCATTCCCTATGTGTTAATCTGCCCTTAATTTAACTACAAAAAAATCTCATTGGGAAGCAGAGTGATGCTTAAGTTAGGGAAATAGAATTCCTACCATCTCAAAGGAATGTCTCTGTGAAACCTGTCTGATCAAAACAAAGCAATCACTTTGAAATTATTGGTTAGTTCTGATGCATTTTGTATTTTTGTTCTAAAACAAAAGTTCTTTGTTGTCATTGTTTTCCCTGTGCACCATACCTCATCTTGTTGAAATAGAGCAGAATACAACATTGGGTCCACCTGATGATTAGGCTAATGTGTCAACTCACCCAGGTAATTGTGTCCAGTTGTTAGGTCAAGCAAGCACTGGGCTAATTGTAATACAAGAACATTTATGGGCTTTAGTCATCAGTGACATTACTACATAAATAGCTGATTACATCTACAATCAACCAGGGAGTTTGCTGTTAACAATGAGTGGCATTTTATCCAATCAGTTGAATGCCTTAAAAGGGGAAGTGGTTTCAGCATTTGGAGAGAATTTCCCAGCTCACCTTTGGACAGCCAACATCTCCCAGAAATTCACCAAGGACCTTCATTGGACTTTCATCGGAGAACCTGGTTTGCAGCCTGCCTGCAGAACCTGGACTTGTACATCCCCACAGTCATGTGAAAGACTCTTATAAAATCTCATACTATTTAAAGATATCTCCTCTTGATTCTGTTCCCTAGAGAACCCTGACTAATACAGCCTACCATTAATGTTTAATGATAAAAAAATACTATTTAACATATATTTATTAATCTAACCACCACTAAAAAGTCTGTTGTGATTTTATAATCTAATTCAAAGTATTATGCTCCACTGCCCCTTGGCAAATCCTTTTCCTAATCTTTAACAACAACAAACAAACAAAATTAACAAAACAAACAGGAACCAGATGGGTTACTAAATGCTGAATAAAATACTTAGATTACTGATTACTGGATCATGGTAGAGTTGGGATTTAAAGCCTGAACAAACCATGTACATGTAGAAATTTGTTACATGTGTTTAAACAAAATATTAGCCATGATATTATTTAGATGAGTCTATTTGACCAATTACCTATTTTGGCAGCTTCCAACCCACCTTTGGAAAGGAGCTCCACAAAAGACAAGAATAGGGCAAGTTTATATAGGGTAAATGAGAAAACTTAAAAGCATTTGGTTGGTTACTGTTAAATTCCTTTTTTCTTTTAAGAATTGGGTGACCATAGGGTTAAGTATAACACCTAGTAGCCAGAGGGCTTCCCTAGATTTGATTTATTCTTCTTTTAATTTTTAAATTTATTTTATTTTTAACTTTATTATTAAAAAGTTTTAGACTATAAAATAGTTATATCAAAAATATAGAGGACTCCCATATATTCCATCTTGCCCTCTCACATTTTTCCTTAAAAATTACATATTGTATTAGTGTAGTAAATTTGTTACAATTGCTGAATAAATATTGAAGCATTGCTACTAACCATGGCCTATAGTTTACATTATGGTTTACATTTTGTACTGTACAATTTTATAGGTTTTGATAAAATGTATAATGGCCTGTATCCATCATTGCAATATCATGCAGAACAATTCCACTGCCCCCAAAATGCCTCATGTTCCTCCTATTCTTCCCTCACCCTCCCCTCAGAACCTTGGTAATTAAATTCTTTATATCAATTACAATTTTCTCCATTAATACAATAATAATAAGTCTACTTTTGTCCTTGGTTGCATTTCCCCCTTATGTTTGTTCTTTCCTCAATCTTGATGATTTTGGGATTGTGATGCCCACTCTGCTTCAGATTGAGAGGGGATTAGATGTCATGGAGTAGATGAAGAAACTGTTTTGCTTGCATATTTAGATACCCTCTGTTTTTTGGGATGAGCTTTGTCCATCACCATCATTTTGTTAGTTGTCCTAGGTGATTCCAATGAACTCACCTAGGACTGAAATTCAGACTCAACTGTCTTATGAACAGACCAAAGATTTAAGTCTCTGGGACATGTATTTAATGGGTACAGTGCTAATTATAGGTTAAAATAAGTGAGATAGAAGAATCATGTGTAGGGAAATTATTAGTGGGTCTAACGGTTACATTGAGGAAATTGGTTAACATATATTCCAAGGTAAGGCCCACCGACAAGTTACTGATTTCATGGGATTGTGTGCCTTGTCTAAGTGTCTACATGTTACTAGAGCTCTCAGGAGCTCCCCTGTTTGAAGCTTTGTTTACTGTGGCAGTTAGTGAGAACCTCCTGAGATATGCATAAGTGTAACCTCTGAAATGACCTCTCAACTCACTTTGAAATCTCTTAGCTATAAAATCTCTTTTGTATTTAATATTTCACCATTTTTCCAAATGCATCACTGGATATCTCTTGGTAATAATCCCTCTGTGCCAGGGAAGACCACCCCTGGAAATCATGTCCCACGATAGGGGGAAGGCAGTGAGCTTATATGCTGTTTGATTTAGAAAAAGGCCACATTTGAGTACCAAGTCGGTTTTCAGGAAGTAACTCTTAGGCAATAGATATTATTAGGCTAAGTTTCAATTTTACAATAATAAAGTTTAAAAGTGCAAGCATTAATATTGAGGGCTGGGGTCTTGGTCCATTTTATTTTATGAACACTGCCTATATACTTAAGAGATTCTTGCCATTCTATTAGAGAACATCCTAGGATGGGAATTTAATATTTTGTTGGTTATTTTGGGGGTCTCTAACCACTGGAATAATACCCCACAACAACATGAATATATTAATATTCTACTGAGGCATGCTCCAGGTGCAGCTTCCCCACATATCACCCCAACAATGACACCTGCACCAGCATTCCTCCCCTGCCATAGTTGTACCTTTTCTGTAATCCAAAACCTCCCCAAAGACAAAACTAAAATACTCTATTGCATTTTGCTTTTATCACCATAAGATTTGTTACTTTTTTATGTATGTTTACAATTTATTCTTTATGCTTTCCCAGTCTCTTCTTTTTTTAATGTTATTTCAAAGAAATTTTTAGGTTACAGAAAATTTACATCAAAATTAAAGGCAATTCCCACATAGCCCACCCTCTCCTCCTCTCACATTTTACCCTATTAATAAAATCTCACATGAGTTTTGTACATTTGTTACAAGTGATGAACAAATATTGAATCTTTGCTACTCACCATTCATTTTTTACATTATGGTTTACACATTGCACTGTGCAATTTTATAGGTTTTGGTAAAATGTGTTATTGATGGTATCTGTCATTACAAAGTCATTCAGAACAATTCCAATGCACAAAAATGTCCTATGTTCCATTATGTTTATCCTTGTGCCAAGATGTTCAACATCACCAGCTATTAAGGAAATGCAAATCAAAACTGAATGAGTTATCATCTTACACCTATTAGACTGCCTACTATTAAAAAGCAGAAAACTACAAGTGTTGGAGAAGATGAGGAGGAATAGGAATATTCATCCCCTGCTGGTAATAATGTAGAATCATGCAGCTATTTGGGAGAACAGCTTGTTGTTTCCTCAGGAAACTAAATAAAGAATTTCCACATGAGCCAGGAATCTGACTTCTGGGTATATACCCAGAAGAATTGAAACCAGGGACACAAACATATATGCACACCAATGTTCATAGTGGCATTATTCACTATTGCTAGAAGTTAGAAGCTACCCAAGTATCTGTCAATAGATAAATGGATAAGCAACATGTGGTATATACATACAATAGAATTTTACTCAGCTGTAAGGAGGAATGAAGTATTGACATATGTGATAACATGGATGAAATTCAATGACCTTTTTTTAAGTGTAGTAAGCCAGTCACTAAAGGACAAATGTTGAATGACCTCAGTGATATGACCTAAGCATATTGAGCAAACTCACAATGATTGAATCTGGAAGATAAGTTATCTGGGGACAGAAAGGGAGTAGAGTGAGGTGAGCTGATGCTCAATATGGGCAGAACATATGATCAGGTGGAAGGGGATGGTTTAGCAGCAGATGAGGTTGATGGTGGTGTAGGAATGGAGTGAGGTCTATGGTGCTGGAATATGAGGATGAGCAGTGTTGGGGAGGTGGGTTGGACTGTCCATGGAACTGGGGAGAGGGATGGAGGAAGGAACAGGTGAACTTGGGGATTTGTAGGTCTTTGGTTCAAAATACAAATGTGGCAATTTTCTTTTGGCAGATATGGCAAGGAAGGGTCACTGGTGCAGCTATCAGTGGTGGGGGGATATGTGGGAAAGGGTAACCCTTTGGCATACTTCTATGGAAATGAATGTGTCCATCTTGTCATAGAGTGTTATTTCAGTCAGTAGAGATCTACACAATAAATAACAATATAATAAATTCCCATCTTGATGGGTCCTGCTACATTCTCAAATAGAGGGGCATGAATCTTTTGATTCATGAATTGGAATAATATTTGACTACCATCTCAGGAAATGATTACCCTTAGGAAAAATTTATTCTTGAGTATTTCAGCAAGGATACAGTGTGTTCACACATGAGAGATCCAAACTGGAGTATACATGGAAAAATATGGAATTTATTACTGATAAAATTATATACAGAAAGTCCTGGAGACCCATCAGAGTCCGAATCCTGTGCCCTACTTCCTCTTTGAACACTCTCCTGATATATTTTGAAGTTTGAAATCTCAACTAAGGTAGCCGACCCAGAAATCCAGCCAAGCCCCTTGTTCATTATGTTTGAAACAATACAAAATAAAGCCCACCTGTCCTAAACCCTCCCTTAAATGTGGACAAACCAATAAGCAGAACTCAAACTTACTTCCTTTTTATATCTGTAAAAGGTGTTTTTCATCCCTATGACCCCGAAGATATTTCTGTTCTTGCATATGATCTGGCTTCTTTTGCAGTAGCAAAACCTTGGTGTCCTGAATAAAATGCTGTAATACAGCCTGCAAACTTGACTATGATTTGTCTTTTGACAGTACCACCAACCAACATCATTAATGAGAACATTGTTCAGGTAGAAATTTTTTAAAAAGAAAAAATATGTCTTCAATTCCTTAGAGAATTACAGGTTTTGTCAACTTGGTTACAGTGGTCTGTTCACAATGTCATCAGTACAAACATTGATAACAATAAAGCTATTTAAATTATTTCAGTTTTACTTTTGCCTTCTTTGGGAACTCTATGCTATTCTATCCAGTTGTCTCTGAGAAGAAACTTCTCTTTCTTTATGCATCCACTCTTAACTAGCTCCCTTATTATTTAAAATATTAATTGACAGTTCAAATTTTAATACCAATAAATGACCATGTTTTAAAAATCTTTTGTATACCTACTATTTTATAAATGTCATCTTTTTTATTTTATTCCTTTTATGACTTTAATTTTTACATTTAAATATTTTGTTTTAATGCAATTTATTTAAATGAATAACAAACTACAGACCTGATTTGTCCTCCTTTAGGCACTTTGAGTGTCATTGAAAATATACTTCATCTCAAATGTAATAGTTATTTGGTGGCAGCTTTTCTCAGGATCCTAAGGCAATTTAGCACTCAGCCAGGAAAGACAGATAGAACACTGAAATTTGTAGTGTCCTAAGGAAAGGGGAGTGAGAGCACATGGGCCAAGATTAAATATTACAGCTTCTGTATATAAAACATGTTTTATTTGTAAGATATGAAATTTTTACATATTAATATTTATTCATCTATACAATTGTTTTGACTGTAAAATTATTTTGTACCCATAAAATTTTTATTTAATTTGTATTACCTTCTAATAAGTGAATCTTTGGTGTCATGTGTTCCCTTTAGCCTTACTTTTTAATGTATTTCCTAGATATTGTTCAAATATAATTACATGTTTTCTAGTATTTAATTATATATAAGCAAATGGCTAAAGCTAATAGAATGTATATAATATACCTCCAAAACTTAAATGGAAGTTAGCATAATCTATAACTCTTCTATACCTTATTTTAATTTTTACTTCATATCATTATATTTTTCTCCTTAGCTTTAGACAGTCCCTTATTCTGATTTGAGTAGCATTGTCCATATATATCTATTTGGACTTGAGCAGGCATATCTGTAGTATAAATTCCAGAAGTTTAATTGACAAATTAGAAATGCCTTTGTAATTGTCATAGATATGAAAATATGTTCCCTCCATAGAGCTCTACAGTTTTGTACTCTCAGCAGCCTTGCTTTCTAAGAGTCTTATCATAAGAAACTTTTGTCAAGTGTTGCACTTTTGTAAATATCAGTGTACTTTTAACCAGCAGATTTTTGTTATGAATGAGGTTGACCATATTTTTCAGATGTTTAGGATACATTTTCTACATTTTATGATTATATAGCTCTTCAATTACTTTGTCTATTTTTTTACTGATTTATCAGTGCTTTTATTCTTGGTTTCTAAATTCTTTTTGTAAAATTTATGAGTTAAAGTTGAAAAATTAAAAATAATAAACTAATGATTTTTAAACATTACTTAATATAGTATAATTTTAATATAGTAAAAATGGTACAAAAATAAAAACAAGTGAAATATATTTCCCTAATTATCATGTTTTTTCAAATAGATTATTTTTTATTTTTATATAATCAAAATTCATTAATGTTTTTAATGATCTCTCAATACTGAGATGCAGAAAAACTTCCACATATTGATTATACTTATTTACATTCCCACCAGAAATAATGAGAATTCCAGTGCTCCATAAAACACATCCCTTCTATTTAAACATGTATTCTGTGTGGTGCTATTACAATGTATAAATTTAATTTATTTCTTTTCATGACTCCTAACAAAGTTGAGTAATTTTCCATATTGACTGTTTGGATAGCTCTGTGATGTGCATATTCAATCAATTATGACCATGTTTCTATTGGTAAGACTGTCTTTTAAAATTATTGACATAAAATTTTATTATATATTGTGGATATGTGTTTATTGATAGGCATTTATATTCCAAACCACTTATCAAACCCTTTGCATTGTCTTTTCACTCTCTTAATAATGTCTGTTGATGATTAGCAGTGATTAACCTTAAAATAATCCATTTTATTTTTTCTTCATACAGTTAACATGTTGTGTATCCTTCAATAAACAAGCTGTTCAGACAGCCATCTATGCTTTCTCCTAACATAATTTTTCTTTTTACCTTTCATTTCTAGACTTGCATCCATCTACAATTTAATTTTGTGTGTTGTGAAATAGGAGTCAATATTATTTTTTCCCATTTGAAATCAATTTGACTCAGTGCCATCCTCGAAAGACTGCATCAAATCATCTGCATATACATATAATATATACTTAAATTATATTCAGGACTCTAATCTGTTGTTCCATTGTTCAATTTGTCTATATAGCAACAAGGACACACTGTATAAGCCACTTTTATAGAAGACTGAAAATTTGATACACATTGTTTACCAGCTTAGTTCTTCAAAATTGCCTTGATTACTTTCGGACCTCTGCCTTTCTTTGAGAATAAGATTCTCAATTTTTTAAAAATTGCTGAAATTTTGATTGTGCTTGGATTTAATGTATAGACAATTTACATTAGAGAGTTGTGAACTTTAAAATAATGCATTTTCTAATCCATAAACATGGCATAGTTCACCATTTACTTAGGTATTCTTACATTTCTCTCAATAATATTTTGTAGTTTTAATTGCAGAGGTTTTACACATAATTTCTTGTATTTCTTACAAGAAATTTTATTTTTCAATGCGACTGTTAATGGTATTTTTATCTAAATTTAATTTTAATATTTTTTGACTTAGTGATTATTTAGTATTAGATTATTCAATTTCAAAACAGTGGATAATTTTTTTTTAAATATTGTTTGTTTTTCTCTAGTTTGTTGCTAAGTTCAACTTTTGTCAGATATTATACTCTGAAGTATTTTATACTTTGTTAGGTTGTGCTATATGGGCCTACATATGATCAATCATTCATGTGGCTTTTCTTGTTGGGTACAGGGCTCGACTTGTGTCATTTAAGCCTTTTTAATTACTGTTGTCCAGAACCTCTTTATTTTTATCAATTTCTTATCTGCTTATTCTGATATATTATTAATGGAATATTT
>JAQZBX010005283.1:24877-57041 GCA_029593785.1 Cabassous unicinctus
TAAGACATCTAATTTGTACAAGCCCATGAGATACATGAGAAATACCCAATAAACGTTCATACTTTGAATACATAATTCTGCAGTTTCGTTCCTTTTGAAACAGTATTTAAGACATTCAAAGCAAAGAATCATGTTTTTAAAGGAAGGGGGAAAGGGCACATGGAGCTCCTGGATGAATTAAAAATCACTGACTAGGACCCGCCTTCGTCGCTGAGGGGCTGAGCAAGGACCCCGAGGCTGACTGCGAACCAGAGCCGGTGCCACTGGAGTCACAGGCAGCTCCCACCAGAACTTCTAGGGGAGGGTTTACTGGCACACGGTGGGAAACAGGGTCGCCCATCCCCGATTTAGGAAAAAAAGCGAAAAAGCAAACAAAACCCAAACCCTTCGGTGGCCGTGAGTATTCGCGGCGCCCGGTGCAGGACCCTTGGCGGGGCGGGGGCCCCGGGAGACCACGGCTGGCAACGGGAACAGAAGGCAGGCGCCGGCGCCCCGCGGCGCCCCCCGCGCGCCGGCCCTGCCGTCCTCCCCAGCCTTGCGTGCACCACCAAAGGCAGCGTCCGCCTTCCGCACCGCAGGGGCCAGCCCCTCTGCGTTTGCTCCCTACATCCGCTAGAGACCGGGAGGCGCGGCTACCCTCCACCAGCGCGCTCAGACACCCCCGCCCTCGCATCGGGAAGTCCGCGGGCGGTGCTCCGAGCCCCTCCTTGATACATTTTGAACTTGCACTATTAGGCCCACACAGCACTGCCATCTCTTCAGCTGCAGCGCCGCGGAAAGAAGAGCAAGATGACCCAGGTGGAAATATAAGGAATTGCTATAGAGAGGGGACTTTAGATTCCAGTGCTATCGGTTGATGAAGATAGATCTGGACTGCAGTTTCAGAGCAATGTACTTGGAGGTTTAGAGCCTTCATCCATCTCCATGCACCTCTTCTCATCATGAAGCAGGTCTTCATATTTGAAAGGCAGAGTAACTTTGACACCAGATTGTGTGATTCTTTCATGAGCTCAACAGACATCCCCCAACCTGACCTCTTGATTTCACTAAGATTGGATCCAGAGGTACCGTTTGACCCCACACAGAGGGACCCCTGATGGCTCTGGAAACCCCCAGGTCCTATATAAGTGGGGATAGTCCCAGAGATTGATGCCTAATTAGTGAGCTCTTCAGTGGAATCTGTGCTCATGAGAGTGACAGAGTTGGACTCAAATAAGTCCTCCCTGCACATGGTCCATCAGTTCCTTCTATTCAAACCTATATGTGATGCTGGAGTTGGGCAACGGCCTCCCAGGGAATGGAGAGGGCCTGCAGCTGCAGGCAGGATAAACCCATCCACAGCATATACAGGATATAAGCCCTCTCTCACTTGGAGGTGGAGTGGACATCATCATCCCAGTCCCCTCAGGATTGGGGGAGGAGCTGTGGACTAGAGTGGACTTGGTGGTGTTCTGTTGTAGACGTATTATGATTCAAGCAATGGAAGAAATTATAACAGTGAGGTGGAGCCGGTGGCCACTGGACGTTTTAAGGGCAGGGAGAGGAGGGGCAGTTGAAATACAGGGGCTTTTTGGGACTTGGGGGTTGTCTTGAGTGGCGTTGCAGTGACGGATGTAGGCCATTTTCCATCAGCATATACCATGCAGAACTGTGTGGGAGAGAGTGTAGTCTATGATGTGAACTGTGGTCCACGCTCGGTGGCAAGGCCCCAGGATGTGTATATCCATTGCGGGTGTTGTGTCACACGGATGAAGGATGGTGGTGTGGGATGTTGTTGAAGGTGTGCGAGGTGGGGAACATGGGAATCCTTGTAATTTCTGAGCAATATTTAGGTAATCTTAGCACCTTTAAAAATACATACATATATATATATATATAAAATAACATTTATATAAACAAATGCACATATATGCATATGTATGTATATATCATTTTACAAATATTTGTATGTAGTGTGAAAAATTTGATTTTTACCCACAATAAAAAATGAAAAAATAAAAAAAACAAAAAACAGAGATACCATTTGTCATTTGTGAAGATTAGGGTGAACTGCGACATGTATATTATATTACATATATTGCTTTCATCTTTTGGCAAATGTGAATAATGCTGTTATGGTCATCAGTGTGCAAATATCTATTTGGGTCCTTGCTTTAAAATCTTTTGGATATGTACCTAGTAGTGAGATTGCCAGGTCATATGGTAGTTCTATACTTAGCTCTGTGAGGAATAGCCAAACTCACTTCCATAGCAGCTACTCCATTTTACATTGCTACCAGCAATGAATAAGTGCTATTTCTCCTCATCTTCTCCAACACTTGTTATTGTCTGAGTTTTTAATAGGAGTCATTCTAATGAGTGAGAAATGGCTTCTGATAGTAATTTGAATTTGCATTTCCCTGATGGCTAATGATGAACATTTTTTCATGTGATTTCTGGCCATTTGTTTATCTTCTTTAGAGAAATGTCTATTCAAATCTTTTGCACATTTTTAAATTGGGTTGTTTGTCTTTTTGTTCTTAAGTTCAAAGATTCCTTTATATATTCTGGATATTCAACTTTTAAAATTGGATATGTGGTTTCCAAATATTTCCTTCCATTGTGTAGCTGTCATTTAATTTTCATAATAAAGTCCTATATGACAAAAAAGTTTTTAATTTTGATGAAGTCCCATTTATCTATTTTTCCATCTGTTGTTTGTGTTTTGGTGTAACTTCTAAGAAACTGTTTCCTAACAAAAGATCCAGAAGATGCTTTCTACTTTTTCTTCTAAGAGTTTGATATGTCTAGCTCTTATATTTAAGTCTTTGCTATAGTTTTGATTTTTTGCTTATGGTGTGAGATAGGAGTCCCTTTTTTTAAAAAAAAAAAAGAGGTCCAGATTTCCGAGCACCATTTTTTTGAAGAAACTATTCTATCCCAGCTGAGTGCTCTTTACCACTTTTTCAAAAATCAGTTGGCCGTAAATTTGAAAGTTGATTTCTGAGCTCTCAATTCTATTCCTTTGGTCTGTATATCTGTCCATATGTCAGTACCATGATGTTTTAATTACGGGGATTTGTAGTAAGTTTCAAGATCAGGAAGTGTGAGTCCTCCAAATTCACCTTCTTTTTCAAAATGGCTTTGGCTATTTGGTGCCCCTTACGCATCCATATAAATTTAATGATGGGCTTTTCCATTTGTATAAAGAAGGTTGTTGGAAAGTTGATTGGGATTATGTTGAATCTAGAAATTTCTTGGGGTTGTATTGACATCTTAAAAATATTTAGCCTTCCAGTCCATGAAAACAGAATGTCCTTTCATCTATTTACATCTTCTTTGATTTCTTTTAGCAATGTTTTGTAGATATCTGTGTTCAATTCCTTTACATCTTTGCTTAGATTTATTCTTTTAGTTGTTATTATGAATGGAATTCTTTTCTTGATATTTTATTAACATTGTTAATTACTATTATATAGATATACTACTGATTTTGGGCTGTTGATATTATACTCTACTACTTTGCTGAATTCATTTATAAGCTCTAGGAGCTTTGTTGTGAATTTGGCAGGATATTCTGTATATAGGATCATATCATCTGCATACAGGGAAAGTTTTACTTCTTACTTCCCAACTTGGATGTGTTTTATCTCTTTTTCTGGCCTATTTAACTAATTATTCTGGCAAGAACATCCATTATAATATTGAATAACAGTGGGCATTCTTGTATTGTTCCCAGTCTTAGAGGGAAAACATTGTCATTCACAATTAGGTGGGATGTTAGCTGTGGGTTTTTTCATATATGCTCTTTTTCATATTTCAGAAGTTGGATATTTGAGCCACTGAGATTGATGAGATAATAATGTATTTTATTTTCATCATTCTATTTATGCAGTATTTATATTAATAGATTTACTTATGTTGAATCACCTTTGCATACCTTGGATAAACTCCATTTGATCATTAAGTATAATTCTTTTAATGTGCTGCTTCATTTGTTTTGCTAGATTTTGTGGAGGATTTCTACATCTATGTTTATAATGATATTGGTCTGCAATTTTCTTTTCTTATGACATTTTTACATGGTGTATTAGTCTACCATGGTACTGATGCAAAGTACAGAAATCTGTTAGATTTTATAAAGGGTATTTATTTGGGGTAAAAGTTTACAGTTACATTGCCAAGGAAAGTCCAACTCAAGGTGCCATAAGAGGAACCTTCTCACGAAAGTTAGAAGCCATGTGTTGAAGCAATATGGTGGACAGTCTCTGCTTTGTCTCTCTTTCTTGGGCTTCCTCTTCCTTTTAAGGCTCTGTGGGGGTTAGCTGTAAGCCATCACGCAAATGGCACACCTCTCTCTGAGGCCAAGGATCAAAAATGGCAGAGCTTTATTGTGCTTTGCTTTGGAAAAACTCTAAGAACAACTTTTGAAAATTGTGTAAGAACTTAAAAGGCTGTAAACAAAACTTGGCATTGCATTAAACTTTTATCTCTTCTAATCTCATGCACAAAATAATGTGTCACCTAGTCCAGGTAATGTGGCCCAGTTGTTTGGTCAAGATAGCACTGGAGTCATTGTAATGCAAGGGGATTTCATGGACTTTAATCATCAGTGATTTGACTACATATATGGCTGATTACATCCAAAATTAACTGAGGAGATTATCCTCAGCAATGAGTGATGGTTCATCCAAAGAGCTGAAGGCCTTAAAAGAGAAGTGATTTCAGCATTCAAAGTGAGAGGTTCCATCTCTATTTCAGATAGCCAAAGTTTCCTGAGGAACACACTGAGGACCTTTTTAGAGTCCCAGACTTCCAGCCACCCCTACAGAATTTGGACTTGTGCATCCTTATGATTGTGTGAGACAATTTGATAAAATCTCATACATTTATAAATGTCTCCTGTCAGTTCTGTATCCCCAGATAACCCTCAATAATACAGCTTGATACCAGAAGTGACTCTTGAAAAACAGGATGTTATTTCTGAATTGGTTCTATGATGTTTGCAATTGGCACTCTACACTGATTAGATTCAAGGGCACTGCTGTCTCTGTTTCCAATAATTAAAGACTACTGATTGTCCATGGCATGAGTTGGCAATAGGGATACACAAAATATCATCCCTGGATATCACTACATCCATGCTTATAAGAGGCAAGACTCTGGGTAGTGTGTTTTTAACACCTTGACAGAATTTTGTGGAGTTAAAAGATACAATGATGTTGGCTGGCTGTTCCTAATTATGCCGGATACTGTTGTCAAAGAAAGATATGAGCTGAAGGCTTCAAATTGCAACTTAAGTGCTGCATGAATGATGTGAAAGTTTCTATGTGTGCCCTGAAAGAAGATCTTGTTTCTCCCAGCAACAGAATTGTGATATTTGAAAACTAAACCCAGTGTCTTATTGTGTGAGTAACAGAGTTACAATGGAGACTAAAATAGCAACCTTGCAGGGTGTCTGCTGTTAAAGTGAAAGCATTGATTGGAAAGGAGTGGAATCCTGAGGTTTGGGATAGATAAATTTGGCTTGATGATGATAGCAATGGGGTCATTAAAGCCCTAAATATTGCTGAGACTTTGCCAGAATAACATATAATGGTCTGTCCTGAGAATACAGCTACATATCCTCCTCCCCACTCTGAGGAAATGACCACACAACCTCCACCATGACCTGAGGATACAACCACCCAACCTCTAGTCTGCCCCAAGAAGTCAGCTAACAGAAATTAAAGTGTGCTCCAAACTCCCACATGAAGAGATTAATCCTGTCTCACCAGATGAAATTGCAGCAGAATGCACTGAAGTAATTGGTTTACAAGGCACTTCTAAAATGTCTCCTTACCCACCTTCATCACCATCTTTCCTTCCAGAACTATAAAAAGACCCCAAAGATGAAGTATAAAGTGTGATCCCTGAAGAAGCACACTATTCTCTAAAAGAACTTCATGGCTTTTCAAATTTATATATAGAGAAATCAGGGTAATATGTGCACAAATGGATTTTAATGGTGTGAGATAATGGTGGAAGGAATTTAAAGTTGATCAGGCTGAATTTATTGATACAGACACACTAAACAGAGATTCTAGATTCAATATTTTAGCTAGAGGTATTAGAAAGTGCTCTAACACTTTGTTCAAGTGGTTGCCTAAAATATGTACTAAAAGATGGCTGATTTTGCCTGAGGTTGAGATGCCAGAATTGCCCTTTGATGAGAGTAACTATGCATTGGGGAAAATTGAATAATCAAACATTTCAGGGATTATTAGACACTGGCTTAGAAGTGACATTAATTCCAGGAGACCCAAAACATTACCAGTCAGAGTAGGGGCATATAGAAATCAGGTGATCAATGGAACATTAGCTTAGGTCTGTCTCACAGTGGGTCCAGTGGGTCTCTGGATCCATTTTGTGGTCATTTTCCTAGGAACAGAACACGTAATTGGAAGAAACATACTCAGCAACTGACAGAATCTCCACATTGTTTTCCTGACTTATGGAGTGAGGGCTATTGTGATAGAAAAGGCCACATGGAAGTCACTAGAACTGTCCTTACCTAGCAAAATAGTAAATCAAAAGCAATACAGGACTCCTGGAGGGATTGAAGAGATTAGTACCACCATAAAGGAATTAAGGATGCTGGAATGGTGATTCCCACGATATCCCCATTCAACTCTCCTATTTAGCCTGTGCAGAAAACAAATGGATCTTAGGGGATGATCGAGGATTATTTTAAACTTAACCAGGTGGTGATTACATTTGCAGCTGCTGTTCCATATGTTATATCATTGCTTGAGCAAATCAACACATTCCTTGGTACCAGGTATGCAGTTATTGATCTACCAATTAATTTTTTATCAATTGCCATTATTAATGACATCCAGAAAAAGATTGTTTACAGCTGGGAAGGCCAGCAATATGTCTTCACTCTCCTACCTCAGCAGTATGCCATCTCTCCTTCCCTATGTCATAATATTGTCTACAGAGACCTTGGTCATCTCTCCTGTCCACAAGTCATCACACTAGTCCATTGTAATTTAATTGGACCTAGTGAGCAAGAAGTAGCAATTACTCTAGACTTATTGGTAAGGTATTTGTGTGAGAGAGGATACGAGAGAAATCTAACAAAATTCCACCTTGGTGAAATTTCTAGGTGTCCAGTGCTGTGGGGTATGATGATATAGCCCTTCTCAAGTGAATTATAAGCATTTGCATCTGGCAAAAGCTCCTTTACCCAAAAACAGAGGCACAATGCTTAGTTGGCCTGTTTGGATTTTAGAGGAAACATATTCTTTATTTGGGTGTGTTACTCTGGCACATTTACTGAATGACCAGAAAAGCTGCCAGATTTGACTAGATACTAGAGAAAAAAGAGGCTCTACAACAGGTCCAGGCTGCAATGCTAGATGCCCTGCCAGTTGGTCTATATAAGCCTGCATATCCAGTGGTGCTGAAAGTGTCAGTGGAAAATAGAGATGCCATCTAGAATCTTTGGCAGGCCCCTATAAGAGAATCACAATGCAGACCCTTAGAATTTGGGAGCAAATTCCTACTACTGGGACTTAGTAGAGACTGAACGCTTAACCATGGGCCATCAGGTTACCATGAGGCCTGAGCTGCCTGCCATTAGCTGGGTAAAGTCTGACTCACCAAACCATAAATTTGGGCATGCACAGTAGCACTCCTTCATAAAGTGGAAGTGATATATATGAGATAGAGCTTGGGCAGGTCCTGAAGTCACAGGTAAGTTACATGAAGAAGTTTTCCAAATACACAAGGCCACCACTCTTGCCACATTAGGTTCTCTTTCCCAGTCAACAACTATGGCCTCTTGGGAAGTCCCTTACAATCTGTTGACCGAGGAAGAGAAATCTCAGTTCTGCTTTACAGATGATCCTGCACAATATGAAGGGACCATCAAAAAGTGGACAGTAGCAGCATTCCAGCCTAATTCTGGGACATCCTTGAAGGACAGAAATGAGGGGAAATCTTCCCAGTGTGCAGAACTTCAAGTAGTGCAACTTGCTAATTTTGCTTGGAAGGAGGACTGACCAGAAGTGTATTTGTACCTCAATTCATGGGATTTGCCAATGGTTTGGATATATGGTCAGGGGTTTGGATAGAACAGGTCTTAAAAACATTGGTGACAAAAACATTGGGGAAGATATATGTGGTTAGACATTTCTGAGTAAGCCAAAACCATGATACTATTTGTGTCCCATGTGAATGCTCACCACAGGATGACTTCAGTGGGGGAAGATTTTAATAATCAAGTGGATAAGATGACCCATTCAGTAGATATTAGTCAGTCTCTTTCCCCAGCCACCCATGAGCAATGTGGCCATGGTGATAGGGATGGCAGGTATGTGTGGGCTCAGCAACATAGACTTCCCCTCACTATGTCCAATCTTGCCACAGCCAATGCTGAGTGCTCAATCTGCCAGCAGAGGAGACCCTAGATATGGTACTGTTTCCCAAGGTGGTCAGCCTGCCACCTGGTGTGAGGTTGATTACATTTGACAACTTCCATCATGGAAAGGGCAGTGATTTCTTCTAAAAGGAATAAATATATACTCCAGATGTGGGTTTGCCTTTCCTGAATGCAATGTTTCTTTCAAACTACAATCTATGGAATTATCAGATGTCTTATTTACTGCCATGGTATTTCACATGACATTACAACTGATCTAGAAATCCACTACACAGGAATTGATGTGTGGAAATGTGCACATGTTCATGGAATTCACTGGACTTACCATGTTCCCAACATCCTGAAGCAACTGGATTGATAGAACAGTGGAATGGCCTTTTGAAGATTCAATTACAGTGCCATGTAGGTGGCAATATTTCACAGGGTTTGGGCAAGATTCTCCAGGAGACTGTGTATTTTCTAAATCAGTGTCCATTCTATGGTGTTCTATTTTCCATTGTCAGCATTCATGGGTCCAGGAAACAAGGGGTGAAATTGGGAGGGGCACCATACACCATTTTCCCTAGATATCCAAGAGGAGAAATTTTGCTTCTTGTCCTTGGAATTCTACAGGTCTTAGTTCCAAAAGGAGGAGTGCTTCTACCAGGAAACACAACAGTGATTCCATGGAACTGGAAGTTAAGACTGCCACCTGGACACTTTGGCTTCTCATGCCTCTGAATCAACTGGCATAAAGGGAATTCTTGTATGGGCTTGGGAGATTGATCCTGGCAATCAAGGGGAACTAGGACTGTGACTATATAAAGGAAGTAAAGAAGAATTTGCCTGGAATACAGGAGATCTTCTAGGGCATCTTTCAGCACTAACACGTCCTGTGATTAAAGTCTGTGGTAAATTGCAAGAATCCAATCCTAGCAGGACTAAAAATGGCCCAGAATCTTCAGGAATGAACATTTGGTTCACCCCACTAGACAATGAACCATGGTCAACAGAGAAGCTTGCTGAGGGTACAGGAAACATGGAATAATATTGGAAGAAAGTAGTGATAAATATGAACTTCAACTACATGACTAGTTACAGAAATGAGGACTACAGAGGCCATGAATATTTCTTCCTTGTATTGTTATGAGCATGTTTGTATATATACATATATATCTTTGTTTTCTTCCATATTCATTCCCCTTATCATATGACATAATTTGTATTAGTTTCATGTAGTGATATTTAATGATTGCAAGTTTAAGAGTGAATATTACTCAAAGACCTGCACCCTATTATGGAGGGATTTAGTGTGTTTCTGATATTGTTAACAAATATATACCTATATATACACACACACATATATATACATATGTCAGTCTCTTTCCCCAGCCATTTATGGACACACACACATGTTGTTTTAATATAGTGATTAAGTATGGTTTATGGTGATTTGTATAGCTGGCAAGTTGAGAAGGGTGGACTGTGATGGTTAGGCTAATATATCAACTTTGCCAGGTAATGGTGCCCAGTTGCTCAGTCAAGCAAGCACTGGACTAACAGTAATAAAAGAGCATTACATAGATATTTATCATCAGTGATTTGATTGCATAGTTGACTGATTGCATCTACAATCAACTGAAGAGTCTGCCATCAGTGATAAGTGACATCTCATTCAATCAGTTGAAGGCCTTAAAAAGACAAGTTATTTCAACATTCAGGGAGAGAATTTCTATCTCTACTCCAGGCAGCCATCATTTCTTGGGAATTCACTGCAGACCTTCATGGCTTGCAGACTGCCACACAGAATTTGGACTTGTGCATTCCCACAGTCACATAAGACAATTTGATAAAATCTCATATTATTTACAGATATCTCCTGTGAGTTTTGTTTCTGTAGAAAACCGTAATACAGTAGCATATGGGCTGGAGACCAGCATCAATTCCCTGTTTCATTATGGGACAAATTACAATCTCCAAATTCACCCACCTCCAAAAGAGATGCACAGTGCTGGATGGGGCTATATGCATATTGGCCTCCTCTTGGTATCCTCCTGGAATTCTTATATCAGGTGACATGAAAAGTATTTTCTACTGGGGAAAGGTAGAAGAGAAGTCTCTGCAATAGGTAAAAGTGGCTTTTTTACTTTTAGAGCCTGGATTTACATTTGAGCTATGTTTCTCCCACCCCAGACCCAGACCAACAAGTCCTTCTTGGAGAAGGAGGGAAAAAGAGGAATGCACAGATTTCTGGAAATTTGATTATAGATGTTCCCAGACCCAGCCCAGCATTACTCCCCTTTCAAGGGACAACTTGTGTATGCTATTGGGCCTTGATTGAAATGAAAGAATCACCAAGAGCTCTCAGGTCCTGTTGAGGACAGAAATCCCCATGATGTCCTGAGTCCTGGCTAACAGACATTATCCTGCTTGATGACCAAGCAGTGCCCAATAATAGAGTATCATCAGTTGGATGTGGTGCATTCAGGATCACCCTTTCCCAGATTTAAAGGGAATGACACACTTCAATGAGTGGATGGTGAAAAAAAAATCCATAATGATCTTGTTGTAATACCAGATGAGGGCACTTCCCTCTCTTCAATGGCATCCTGGGGACACTGGCTTAAAGAAGTCCCACCAGATGCTCAGAGATGGCTCATTGATGGATCAGCCAATATGAAGTTTCTGTTCTCTTGCCTTTGTAGCAGTCCTCTTGCCCTGGAGCACTCAGACCCAAGCACACTGATGCATCCATTTACTAAATTTTTGGCCTTGGCCAATGCTTTAGCAGTCTGATCAGGTTGATGGAAAAAAATGCAGTTGGAGAATCAAAAAGGACTTTTGGAAACAATTGGTGAAGTGGAAAGGCACCATCTTTGTTTCCCATGTTAATGTACATGGGAAGGACCCACATCACAATGAGCATCATTGGAATGACCTGCCTGAAAAATGATGCAGTGAGACGCTTTTCTAATCTGACAAGGCTGGAGTTCCTTCTGGTAGAGAGGTAGAGGATGAGTTCTGTCTGGATGATTAGGACTATGAATGCACCCTCAGTGACATCTTTGAAATAACTGAAGTTCCCATGGCTGCAACTACTACTTGGTGGATCCACCACCAAATTGAATGTGGAAATTCTGAAACCATGAAATTATAGGCCCAAGAAGATGGAATACCTCTCTCATTAAAGAGACTCAATCAACCATTTTCCAAGAGAGATGTCAACTACAAGCCAGGGCCAAAAAAGGACATTTTGATACCAATTTCAAAGAAACCACATCAGGCTACTCATGGCTAGTGGACTATAATGGCTCTCTCCCACCATCCCAAGGTATGGCCCCAACTGAAAGAATAGCTGGACCACATCTTAAACCACAAAGCAAGAACAAGTAATTCCAGCTGCTTATCAGGAAAGGAAATTTCAATAGAAAGTCCCTTCTCCCCAGGTTGTATAAATACTCACTCTTGGGCAATACAGGCATCTCTTCTCTTTGACAGGTAGTGGAGTATGGATAGCTGCCATCCAACATTAATATGAGCAGTTGGCCTCCTTATGGGATGATGAGATCTCTTGCTTTGGTCCTTTCAACCTTTTGAGCTATGTAAGTATTAAAGCAGTCATCTGCTGAAAGTTTTTGTTATGCCTGGGCTTTTGTTCATACAATGAACCTTTTAGCAACTAAGTCCACACCCATGGACTCCTGGGATTTTCCCTAATTCAATTTCTCTATTTCTTATTTGTCTGTTGAGATCTTCTCTTTCTTCTTGGGTCAGAGAAGATCTTTAGTTGTTTCTAGGAATTTGTCTTTTTCATCAGTTATCTAATTTTGTCAGTCAGTTGTTCGTAGTGTTTTCTTATTATTCCTTTAATTCCATGCCGTCAGTAGTAATATTCTTCTTTTCATTTCTGATTTAATTATTTGCATCATCTCTCATTCTTTGTCTAACTTGTTAAAGAACAACCTTTGGTTCATTGATTCTATCTATTGTTTTTCTTTTATTCCCTTTTTATCACCACTCTAATCTCTGTTATTTCTTTCCCGTTTGCTCTCCATTTTCTAGATACTCTATTGGTGAGATAAGATCTCTTATATGAAGTCTTTATTTTTTAATGTAACATTTAGATTTATAAATTCCTCATGCCATAAATTTTGGTATGGAGTGTTTTCAATTTCATTAACTTGAAAATTTTCTTTACTTCTCTTGTGATTTCTTGTTGTAAACATTGTTTGTTTGAGCATTGTGTTTAATTTCCAAGTAATTCTGAATTTTCCATTTGTTTTAAACTAAGAGAATTTATTAGCTAATGAAAAAAGTCCAAATCAAGGTGTCACCAAGGCAATGCTTTCTTCCTAAAACCTGGCATTCTGGGGCTGACTTACAGTGATCCTTGGTCTTGGGCTATTCTGTCATGTGGAAATGCACATGAAGGCCTCTCTTCTCTTCAGGTTTTTGTTTACCTGCAGCTTTTGCTTCCTTTGGCTTTCTCTCTGTTATAATTTCATTCCTCTTTCAAAGGACTCCAGCAATAGGATAAAGACTCATTCTGACTGAGGTGGGCTATACCTTAACTGAAATAACCTGATCAATAGGTCCTATTTTACAATAGGTTTACACCCACAGGAATGGATTAAGTTTAAGAATATGTTTTTTCTGGGATGCATAGCTCCAGACCACCACAGTAAACAATTGTTTTCTTTCAGCACCATGTACATTTGTTGCACACCCTGCCTCTTTCTTCCATGCTTTTTGTTTGTTCGGTTGTTTGCTTTAGGAGATTGTATTAGTCAGGGTTCTCTCGGGAAACAGAATCAACAGGAGATATCCATCAATGATATGAGATTTTAAAAGAGTCTCTCACGCAACCGTGGGGATGCACAAGTCCAGGCTCCACAGGCAGGCTGCAAACCAGTGGCTCCGATGAAAGTCCAACGAAGGGTCGTCGATGAGTTTCTGGGAGAAGTTGCCTGTCCAACGAAGAGCTGGGAAATTCTCTCTGAATGTTGAAATCACTTCCCCTTTTAAGCCATTCAACTGATTGGATAAAAGCGCCAGCCATTGATGATGTAATCTCCCTGATTGATGCAGATGTAATCAGCCATCCACGCAGTAAACTCACTGGTGATTAAAGTCCATAAATGCTCTTGTATTACAATTAGCCCAGGGCTTGTTGGAACAAACACCTGGACACAATTACCTGGCCGAGTTGACACATTAGCCTAACCATTACAGAGATACTGGGGATTGAAACTGGAACCTCATAAATGGGTCAACCACTTGAGATACATCCACTTTTCCTCCAAGGAAATCACATTCACAACCTGATTACTGTGTATTTGTGTGTGTTTCTCTTTGATTTTATTCTGTTTGTGGATAAATTTTTGGGGTTCATTGGACTTTGTTTTAGTCTCCTAGCTGCTAAAATACATACCATACAATGTTTTGGCTTAAAAAAATAGGAATCTATTGGATCATAATTTGGGGCCAGGAAATGTCCAAAATTAAGGTACCAGTAAGGTATTGATTTCTTCCAGGAGACTGTGGCATTCTGATGCTGGCTGCTAGTGATCCTTCAGCCTTGTCTTTTAATGTCACAAAGAATTGCACAAAGTGTCATCTTTTTTCTTTTCTCTGATCCACTGACTTCCAGCTTTTGGCTGTCCCATGAGTTCTCTCTGCCTGACTTTCACACTGCTTATTAAGGCCTCTGGTAATCTGGATTAAAAAAAAACAAAGCAACTCTGTGATTATACTGAGAGCTGTTATGTATTTTGGATGGATTGTATGGTGTGTGGGCATATGTGAATAAAACTGATTTAAAAAAAAAACATGATTCATTTGGACTACACCTTATGCAAAGTTACCTCATCAAATGTTCCTATTTGCCATGAGTTCATTTCCATGGGAACTGATTAAGTTTAAATAAATGTTTTCCTCTGGTACATATTTCAAGGCACTACAGGCTTCTTTGTTAACTTTATTTTTAAGGAAGTTTTAGATTACAGAAAAGTTACATCACAAATATTACCATATACCCCACCTTGTTTTCCTCTCTAACTTTCTCCCATTAACGTCTTTCATTAGTGTGGTACATTTGTTACAATTGATGAAAAAATATTGAAACATTGTTAACCATGTTGTACCATTTACATTATGGTGTACACTTTGCATAAACCTATAAACAAAATCTATAAAACATAATTTTATAGGTTTTGGTAACATGTATAATGGCCTCTATCCATCCTTCCATTATCAAGCAGAACAATCCAATATCTCCCAAACTTCCCATGTTATACATATTCTTCCCTCACCCTCCCCTCAGTACCTCTGGTGACTACTATCTTTTTATTAGTGTTATAAGTTCTTCCATTACTAGAATAATAATGCCTACTTTAGTCCATGGTTGCATTTCCCTCTTATGTTTGTTCATTTTTCAATCTTGATGATTTGCTGATTGTGATGCACACTCTGCTTCCAATTGAGAAGGGGCTTAGATCCCATGGGACAGATGGATAGAACTACAGGCTTCTTGAATGTACATAATCATGACTTTCATTCAACTTTCTGAATATGTATGCCATCATATCTATGAATATTCCTTTTGCCCCTGTCTTCGCTCTTTCTTCTCTTCTGGGACTCCCAAAAAGTATATATTGGTACATACATCTATTAAGTTCTTTACAAGCTTTTTAAAAATTATTTTATCTTTTTCTCCTCACCCTTAATCATTTCAAATCTCTTGTCTTTGAGACCATTGATTCTTTCTTCTGCCAGCTTTTATCTGCTATTTCTATCATCTAAGGAATTTTAAATTTTGGGCACTGTAGCCTACAACTTAAGTATTTTTGTTTGATTCCTATTTAAAGCTATATTTTCTGAAAATCTCATATTGTTCATACATTATTTTCCTGATATATTTTATTTAATTCTCTGTTTTTTATTTATCTTCTTGAGCATACAAAGGACCATTTTTCAAATTCTTTATCTGGTATATCTAAAATCTGTCTTCTGCATTGATGATTGAGAGGAAGTTAAACCATGTTGGAATTATTTATCTATATTTTCAAGATATAAAACATAAAAATATCCAAACCCCATTATAAGAAATATTATGATATGTATAATCTTATTTATTGAATAGATGGAAAAGAAAATGTTTGAAGCCGGGTTCACCAGAGGTGAACCACAACCAAGGCGTGCAACCTTGAAGAATAGGTTTGTTTCCTTAAGAGATGAACGTTGAGAATGATCTAGGTAGAAGAAACAGCATGAGCAAAGACATGGATATTGAACGTCTCACGGCACATTGTCAAAGTAGAAGTCATCTGTATAGGTTAGAACATGAGGCTTCATTAGGAGATTATACTGAGGGGAATGGGACTTTATGAGTAGACTGGGGGAAGTGCTGGGAAGGGCTATACTTTTGGGAGAAGAAGATAGGCAAAAATAAAATAGGGCAGGAAGTTCTGATTGGTGTTTTGACTGTTCTCACTAGAGCAACAAGACCAACTTTAGTTCTCAAGCTCTTTTTAGCTTCCATAATTACAAGTATGCAGGCAAAATACTCCTTCCATTATTTACAATTATGATACTCAGTTAGCAATGAACATCACAGTTCCCTGAAGACATGTATAATATGAGAAAGTGGTATTGGAGATTTTGATACAGTGCCCTAGAGCCTTGCCATTCAATTGTGGTCTACTGGCCGGGGGCATCACCCTCAGCTGACAGCTTCTATAACAAGATCTCCAGGTGATGTGAATGCATAGTAATGTTTGAGAATCCCTGCTATAAAGAGCTCTGGCCATCTACACAGTTGTTATAGGTTAGAACCGCTGATCCAGACAAATGTTGCTTTGAACATCTCACCCTACTACAACTCATGGCAGAAACTGGACGTTGAAGTAAAATGAATAGAAAACTCTGCCTCAGAATGCTGCATTTGAGTAGCAGCTCTGTCTCTGTGCCATTACATAAACCTGGGCAAGATGCTCAATCTATAACACTAATAGAAAAATAATTCCTACCTCATAGAGCTTACTTGGGGTAGTGCAAATTAAATTAAAAATGGTTTATAAAGATCATTCCAAACTGAAAAGTGTTGAGTAAAAGACAATTTCATTTCTCTTAGTGACTCTAACATCAAGAATTAAGAGAAGCACATTTAATCAGGTGTGTCTTGCCATTTATTGAAGAATACTGGCAGTCTTCAAGGATTTGGAACCCATGGGGAATCTGCAATTTCAATTAGATGATGATCTCTCTCATACTGTGTTCATTTTAGGTAAAATAAATTACTTAGGAGCCAGTGTAGCTCAATTGAGCACCCGCTTCCCACATACTAGGTTCCAGGTTGAATCCCCAGCCCTAGTATACCCAAAAACAAATTACAGCAATCAAGAGTGAAAAGCAAGTGTATGCTAACTCAGAGGCAATCTTCAACATATACAGGCTCCTCACCATTTACAGAACAGAGTACATTCTCCCAAGTTTACAATCCAAGGTATATTAGAATCTGTGTTCAACATGCCATTCCTACCTTCCTCCACTTGCCCCCTGCATTCAACCTGCACTCAAACCAAATTGGTAGTTTGTGGCAATCCCTTCTGCATCTGCCATATGTCCTGTCATTGGTGACACTCTTTCCTTCTGCCTAGAAAGCTGTTGGATTCACTTACTCCTCACTCTTAGGAGCCCTTTCACTGAAAAGTCTTGCTGAACCATAGCAACCTTTCTCTCTTTCAAATGTGATGTCTCTATTATCATAATTTTAGAATTTATCACAGTGTATTGCCAGCTTATTTTTCATGTGTTTGTATCCTGGTGCCCAGAATATCTTGTAAAATATTCAGGAAAATTTGGGAAGAGTGTCTTGCTCAGAAAAAGCATATTTAAATGTCTGTTGGTGTTCTTTTAGGCCAGTGATTTGAACAATGGGTTGAAATTGAATAAGGCCAAAGTAGGACATGATGGGTTGGGATACAATAAAACTGAGTAATAAGATAATAACTGAAAATCATTACTAAAACTATGTGCATCAGTGATAAAACTGGAAAAAAAATGTATGAGTGCTTAGAAACTATAAAAATACCCCCAAATAATTGCAAGGAAGTACTCACTCCAAGGCAGGATTTTAAAATTTGTTTCCTCATTCCCATTAATATTTACCAAACAGCAACGTCTGGTTGAAATCGAATACATCAGAATAAATAAAACACTATCATATCTTTTCACTTATGAAAAGTGATTCCTTACATTTTGATATGTTAAACTGCTTTGGTGGAGTGTATTTTGCTTTGTTTCAGTTAATTCATTTGCTTGTTTATTTGCTTGATGTGCTGGAAATGTCCCACAGGAACTGAATTTTCTTAACATTCTCAAGGAGGCATTTGAATCTGAAACCTAATGGAGGCTCTCTACAGTGAATTTAGTCTTGTTGGATTTTCATGTTTCTTGCATAATACAGTCTACAAGATCATAAATGTCCCAGGCCCCTTCTAGCTTTCCACTCTTTTCATCATTAGTACTGGCTTTTATCTGCCTGATTGCCTTTTGATCACAAAAGGAATGCTCTGTCTCTAGCCTCTTGTCCTAATTCCAGGAAGGAAGATGAGAGTAAGAAGATAAAAGGGTTGCATCAATTTCAGGAAACCTAAACTTTCCCAGAAATTCCCAGCCAACCTACACTTAAACCTCAGTGGCCCTGAAACCCAAGCTGTAAGAGACGTTGCTAAATGTATTTTGTATTCTTTTATCCAGACATGATGCCACCTGGAGGAAAACCAGTGTTAGATCTGTGAGGAAGAAGGGAAGAAAGGGTTTTGGGGTAGGGAACTATCAAGTTTGCTTCACTAGGTCAGATTCCTTCTGGAGTTAGTGGATAACATTTATCTAGCCTTTCAAAAAAAATCCTGGTGCCTCTGTGTATGATGGAATAATGCTCCTCTGAGCCTCTCTGAAAACCCTCTGGGACACTGGCACCTATGTGGCCCCACCTCCTCACATGCTTCCTCCTTGGGATGGCTCTTGTTCTGGGAAGTCACCCTGGCGTTTGCATCATTTTTGTATATCAAGTCCAGGACACAGTTCATCATTTCCACCCGCTGCTTGGGGCCACATTTTGAGTTCAAAAAACTTCTCTTTTATTTCAGGAGTAGACAAATATCCTCATTATTAATAAAATGTCTAAGGAATTGCTTATAAATGACTAGCATGTAAGGACCTCCATGTAAGGAAATCCATTTTACCACCCTTTCAGTCACACTTGAGCACAAACCATTGAATGCAAACACATTTTCACTATGGTGCATGCATTTTAAGATAACCACAGATCCAAGAGTGAAAGACAATCACGGGAAACAAAATTGACCTTTGCTCTAGTTGAACCATTTAATGTTCTGTGTTTGTGGCTGATAATCTATCTTCATTAGAAATTCTTCCTTTTGTCAGCACTGTAGCTTTAAAATTAAAAAAAAAAAAACTTTAAAAAAAAAGGAGATAAATGTTTCTCAACTTAGCATAGCAAAGGACTTTTCTAAAGGGCCTATAAATAATTTTAAATTCCTGGTGCTGCCTCAAAATGTAGCTCTTCTGAGCTGCAATGCCAGACATTTCTCTGAAACTAGAGTAGTCATTCAAAAATAGGTTCACTCAGTTTAATTGCCTATTGAACCCTCTAAATTACAGATATTAAGTCTTCGGTTTCACAACAAACATAATGAACAGTTCTGACAATCACTGAGCAAGGCCACTGGAAATTCATGGGCCAGGTGGAATCACAGATTACACCATTTTCCTCCTAGCCTGCAACTTTCTGGCACCTGGACTGACATTACAAGGCTGCATGTCATGTCTGGTGCAATAGCCCCTTCCCTTATAACTGAATTTGTGCTTTAGAAAGATTAATGCAAGCAAAGAAATGCCTACTCACTTTCATTCACGAGTCTTTGAAGTATCAGGGTAAAACTGAAGTTATTGATTTAGATGCAAGGAGAGACTAAGAGGAAATTTGTCTTTTGAAGAAGAGGGACTATGAAAATGGAATGAAGTGAGAGTAATGGAATGAAGAAAGAAGTTTGTAAAATCAGGAAGTGTGAAATAGAGAAGAGAAATGAATAAATCAGAAAAAGAAGAAAAGAAGACAACTTGAAAGTTGAGAAATTCCCCCAGGAATCTCTCAATCATGTTTTAGAAAATGAGCTTGTGTTGCACATATTTCACTCTGAAGCTCCCATTTATCTGTTTTCTAGTGATTTTAAGGGGGAGGTGGTTATTCACTAAGAGATTCCTGTGTACTTCATGAAATACGGCCAAGTATCAGTGACAAGATTGGTTATAGTGGAATGGAATGACAGTGAATTGATTGACAAAATATATTTCCTCACTCAGAACTATTCATAAACCACTGCGCTTATGCTCTAGTGTATTTTAAAATTTCCTGTTTTCGCAGAGCACATATCACTCTTCACTTTCCCATATCTTTATATTTATCATGCTGTATTACAATTAATTTTCACCAACGTGTCTTCCCAAGAGTAGGCACTGTGCTCCTTGAGGAAAAGGTTTGTCTTATTTACCTCAGTATCCCTTGTGCCAAAAGGAGGTCTGAAACTTAAGTGAAACCTTGGGAAATGTTGGATAACTAAATGCATATCCCAATTTCCTTGGGCAAGTTGAATGGTTGCCTCCTAAGATAATCAGAAAAGATTTAAAGCATGGATTTGTATTGAAAAGAGAGAAGAGTGTCCTAAAAAGAAAGCTTTAATTAACAACAGCAATTCAAATATATTAAAGGCAAACGTAGTTTCAGAGAAATTCTTTTTATTACAGTGGCACTGAGCACCATTTTTGAATGAGCTTGTGAATATCATTTCATTGAAAATCTCTCTGCTTGATCCACAGTAGATATGAAGAGAGGAAGCTAATCCAGCAGGAAGCAGTCAATCTATCTTCTGGTTTCCTATGGGGTGCAACAATTTTGGTAGAAAGCAGAAGAAATTCCATCAGCATTATACAGTCCAGTCATAAATTATCTATAAAAATGACTGTAGAATGGTTTGATACAGAGGTTGAAAGATCCCTAGAGAATTGCTAGTCCAGCTACTTTATTTTATAGCTGCAGATGTGAAGAGCAGTGAGAAGCTCATCACCCCCATGAGATGGGTGAAGAAGCCACAGCTTCCCATACTGGGGTCCCTGCAACCCCCCTAACACCAAAAAAATCGGTAAAAGATTCCTGAAGGCCATTTTCATATTTTAAATTTCTAATGGAAATTAGATTTTTACTATCCATTGAGCTGCCAAATTAGATAAAATGAAGGTGTGTTCACTGTGTGGAGGTTGATATTTCTTTACTTTTGGCTGAAATTATGGTGACACAATTTAGTTAATTTGGTTATTTGATGACAGAATCTTAGGCAGTGACATATCAGTGATAAATGCTGTGTATTAATGGTTAAATGGTCTTTATTTTGACTTTTAGGCAATGTAAAATTTTGATGAAGAGCATTAATGGGCGTTGTTGGTAGGAGAAATGTACCTGTGGCAGAGAAAGAATGATCACCCTATAGTCCATTTTCCTCTGTACCTTTCCTGACCTTTTTGCAGCTGTGCAGAGCCAAACACCTATATTTTATTCATGAAATGGGAGCAAAGTGAGGTGTGTCATTTCAGGACTGAGACATTAATACATCTCTTTAGCAATTCTCTTTTTCTTTACTCTGTTGCAATGACTAAAGAGTGTTTCAAATGTTGGAGCTTCATCCTCATCTCTCTAACCCTGACTGCCAATGTGTAGCATGAGAAAGAAACTAACTCCTGTTGTGTTAAACCACTGAGATTTGGGGTAGTTTTTCTTCAGCATATTCTAGTTAATCAGGGCTGTCAGGATATAACAATTACTGAACACCTACTTACTCTGCCAAGTACTTTTGATATCACAATTTCATTGAACCTCACAAAAATCTGTGATGGAGATATGAGCCCCACTTTGTAGATCTTACAGATAGGGGAACTGACCCTCAGTGAGCCTCCACATTCATTCCCAGGGTCCCACTGTTAGAAAATAACTGCACAAGGACTCCAATGCAGCTCTACCCTCTGCGCATGCACTTTCCTCTATACCATGCTATCAGGATAAAAATGAATGTCTACTAAGTTATAGCAGACTTCACCCAAGTACATTTCCAATATTCCATGATTTTTCCCCTGAACATCTTTGATTCTCAGCCTTGGGAGATTCCAGTCCTCTTTCCTGGATCTGTGATGTGTCTTCTATCTACACTCTGAAGCCATGATCTGAACCAATTCTTGTCTGTGTCAAGCAAATTCAAAAGGAACCATCAGCTACCACATTGTATGCCAGCAGAGAACATAAAATAATCTTCCCTTTTTAAAAATAGCAAATGATTGATTGATTTTCCTACTCTTGACCTTAAAGTTCCATCAAACATGGCAATGTTTCTGCTAATTTTTTTAAAAAATGGCTAAAGGTGTTCATGATAGCATTTGCTAGGACATGTGTCACACAAACATCAAGGAGTCATATTTGCATACATTTTACCAATTATGTATAGGGATTTTTTTCTTCCCCTCCCCCATCTCCTGCTGAATTATGTATCTATTTTATTTTCCTTCAGGGAGGTCATGTATTGCCACAGAGGTGAAATGTGAAAGTCAGCAGTATCTGGCAGATATTTATGTGGAGCTGGAGATACTCAGTACTGCTCTCAAACTAATTGAATAAAGACTTCTGTGGAAATAGTATGTGACTATGCATACTTTAGGAAATGAAAGTAATGCATTAGAATGCAGCTTTAGGGTCTCACTTAAAAATATATTGCTGGCACCAGCAGAAGCCTGAATACTGGCAGATGTGTTTATTCCACATTTCATGTAGTGGACAAAATGGATTAACAGAAATATGTACCCCACATATTGGTCCAGCTTTCCTGATTTACTCTAATGCCTTTAATTTCTTTTAAATACATTTTATCTAAATATTGATTGTGTCCATTTTTTTTTTTTTTTAGGAGGCATTGGGAATTGAGCCCGGAACTTCATACATGGGAAGCAGGTACTCAGTCAGTTGAGCTATACCTGCTGCCAGTTATGTCTATTTGTATATACCATTGGAAAATTTCTTGAAATTAACCTCAAAGTTGGTTTAAAACTATTAATTCATTTATATTTTTTTCATTTATGCACCCCTTTATCTAACATTTATTTAGTACCTACTATTTACAGCCTATAAAATGATAACTGTTGCCTTCAGTGAAAAATTAAATATTACAGAGGGAAACTAATTAGAACTTAATTTCTTTTTTGAATCTCATCACTTTGTCAAGGAGATTAGACCTAGGGGATAGTTTCTCAAATAAACACCTCCATTTTTCTCTTGAGGTAATGGTGAGGTGATGAAGGACAAAATAGCTATTGTTTTCTCACTTTCATTTCCCCCAGTGGTGTTTTATCAGGTTCATACATTCTCTTGGAGCTGTTTCCCTTTTCCATATCCTTCTATTTTTAAGTCAGTAAAAAGGAGTTCAAATGCCAAAGCAAAGTGTTGAGGCAAGCATCACGGTATCTGTTTGGAGATGAACTTGGCAGATTTATCAATTAGGGAGGGTTCTTTGTGATAGACAAGTGAGAAAACTGTTTCCAAATGTACCTATTTTGTAACACTGTGATGAAAGGATTGCCAGCCTCTTCACAGGGGAGGGTGATTCCAATTGACCTGAGGGAAAATGTCAGGATGAGGAGGCTGCTGTCTTAAGAATTTAGGGGAAGCACAACACCTCTTAGACCCATTACTTTGAACTTCTGATGAGGTTTTCTTTCTGAGAGGTAGACAGGATAAGGAATTTTAAGTGATTTTGCCCCTAGACAAGCTTGCCTAGCTGTGGTGTTTTGTTAGCTATCGAAAACTATCATTCACATATATAGGAGCATAAGAAAATTGAAAATTCATTTTGAAAATATATTCCCTCATAGGCTCCAGTGATTTAAAAGTAAGAAATGCCATTGGTCAGTTTCCCTTAAAATGATTAAGGCAACTAAACAGAACACCATTGAGTCTGCATTTTAACAAATTTTAGTTCAAATTGGCATAAAGTAAAGGAAAATGCTGTTTTAAAGAAAAAAATAAGAAAACAGAAAAAGTTAAAAATTAGAGTCTGACTTACCATTCAACTGACTGTAAACCTGGAAAGGACCTTAGATGTGACCTACTGTGTCTCTTCCTCTTTCTGATGAAGAGGAGCTGGGAAGAGATGTGATGGAGCCTAATGCTTAGGGCTGGAAGCTGCAGAGTTCAGATGGGACACCTAGGCTCCTGGAACCCTGATTCCCTTTCCTCTGTTGTGTTCAGACTTGTCAGCTGCTTGATATTTTTAACACTACCAAGGAATTCCTCCTTCATTACAGTGGTCACAATAAGAGGGTCTGTTTAGGTATATGAAGTCCATTTATACCTGAAGGCTTGGCTTGGAGGTTATAGATAGTACATTTAGAAAACATGTAAAATATATATTCTCATGGGCTAAGGAATATTATTTATTTTTGTATAGTATTTTGTCCTTTGCAGAGTCACAAATAAACATATAAGACATGCTTTGGTGAATAAGATGGACTTGCATTCTGAGGTTTATTTATTTTTTAATTTTTGTAGTTGCAAGTAAATTTACTTTTTTATTATTATTTGTAAAGAAGCTTTAGATTACATAAATGTTACATCAAAAATATAAGGCCTTCCCATATATCCCTCCCACACTTTCCCCCATTAACAACATCTTTCATTAGTGTGGTACATTTGTTACGATTGATGAGCACATATTGAAGCACTGCTGCTAACCATGGACTATAGCTTACATTATGGTATACACTTTGCACTGTACAATTTTATGTTTTGATAAAATGTATAATGACCTATATCTGTCATTGCAATGTCATTTGGGACAATTCCAGTGTCCCAAAAATATCTCCATGTAACACCTATTCTTGCCTTTCCTTCCCCTCAGAAGCACTGGTGACCACTGCCTTTATATGAATGATAGAGTTTCTTCCATTGCTAGAATAGTCATAAGTCTACTTTAGTTCATAATTGCATTCCCCCTTATGTTAGTTCATTCCTCAATCTTGAGGATTTGGGGATGGTGATGCCCACTCTGTTTCTGATTGAGATGGGGCTTAGATCCCATGGAGTAGGAGCATGGAATTGTCTTGCTTGCAGTTGTAGATGCTCTCTGTTTTGTGGGATGTGTGCTATACATCATCATTCTTTTGTTTCTTGTCCTGGGTGAGTCCAATGAACCAAAAGTAGGTGTTGCAACTTTGCTGAGATTCAGGGCTCAACTGGCATGTGAACAGACTGAGATTTAGTTTTTAAAATATGTTGGGAACTTAGATAATGTGAAAGAGAACAAGGCACTCAGTATTTTTCCTGGAAGCTTTTATTGGGAGACTGTGATATTTCATGAATTGAAGATCCTCTTGAAGTGTTAGTGCCTGGTATTTAAACTCCGACTTTTGAGACATATTTAGTAAGTCAATACACTTACCTGTACATAAAATAAAATTTCTTCTTAAGTTTTCATGTGACTCAGGGTTTCTCTCCTTTCATTATTGACCCCTGGTTCAAACAAGAGAGAATATTCCATTCATTTTTTGAAAGATATGTATTTTAATGGGTCTGTCTGTTAAAGATGCAAAATAAATCTCCTCTTTGAATTTCCTGCTACTGGGAGAGGGAATTATCATTTCTTTTATGTGTTTTCATATTTGCATTAGAAAAATGGAAATACAGGAGTAAAATACAGGAATAAAAAAAAAAAAAGGTATGCACCATATGAGAAAAACTGAGACCTTTCACTAGAACTCATTCAGATTGATGGTGTTTGCAACACTGAGGACAGGCTGTTGCAGGTTCCCCTGCAAGCTTGACTTTCATGAACTGCAGAATAACAAGAAAATGGTGATTTTATCCTCTTTTCTTCATAGTCAGGCTATGAGCCAAAGTATTTTTAAAATTGTGTAGATTGCTCAATGTTTCTTTTAGACTAGGAGCAAAAAACAATTGTTTATCCTTGCATTTTCTTGTAACCTTCCACTTAGAAGGTAACAATAAGAAAAAAAGCACATTTTTTCATGCTGTGGGTTATTTTTGGATTTGTAGCATAAGTAAATAAAAACAAAATAATCTATTAAAAAAAAACAGGGCAAAAAAAAGTAATGGTAAGTGAGGAACATAGAAATATCCTGCTTGGCTGACTATGTTTCACAGGGCAAGGGAAAGCAGAAAGAAAACCTCGGAAAGGGTGCAGCTTTTCTGTACTTTAAAGTGTAGTGCAGATAAGGTTTGGTACTACAGAGCTTTGAGAGGGCTCCTTTCTCTAGCTTTGGGGCAGCATGGATGAAGAGCTCTAAAGCCAAATGGTTGCCAGTCATGGAAATAAAAATAAGAAAATAGGGTAAGTTTTTCTTTGTTATCTTTCCATTCTTTCTTTTTTCCATTGGCAGCTGGAATACACAGGCTTCCTCCTACTCCAGAATGAAGTAGTTTCTGGTGATGTGTGCATTTCAGTCCCAGAACAATGCAATACTGCACCATAACCCTGTTTCCTTCTGATGGGGAATCTACCTCATTCTCACCTACGGCACATCTTATCATTCTCACTACTGAACACTAATTTAGTTTCCTGTCCTTTCGAGGGGAAAGCTCTTTGCTGCTCAGAAGTCATAGTTTTTCTCTTCATATATTAAGTAAAGTTTGGGGAATTTAGAACCACCATCTCTTTTTTTTTTTTTTTTAAAGAAGAAAGTGTTTTACAAAATACTCTTTGTTTTAGGCTGTCATTTATTTTCTCTTAATGTAATGAATGCCATTGATTCAGTAATTTGTCTCAGGGTGATGAAGATTACAGGAATAAAGAAAACACCAGAAAAGAGTTTAAAAATATTCTCCCCATTACATCTGATTTTGCTTTTGTAGAGGATAGTGTAAGGGGTAGATGTAGAATTGTACTAATCCTTCCAAACCCCAAAAATGCTGAAAAACTAAGGGGTATTAGGGACATCTATGATAAACAATTCTAAGAGGATTATTTGTTTGAATTTGCTACTCCTTTCCTAAAGGATAAGGCATAAGGTTCGCACACATTTTCCAGAATTCTTGGATCTCAGTGGAGACTGCATACAGTCTTGCACAGTTTATGAAGGGTCCTATAAGGCAGTCTGGGGTTCTAACTGAACTCAGGTATGGTAGGTTACCTTGTGGCCTGCCTCTGAGCCCAGAATGAGGGAAGCCAGAGGCTGGTCAATAATATGACACCATGGTAAGCTTCTGATGTCACAAAGGCCTATATCCCTCACCTGTATTTCTTGAGGGACTCATGATAGAAGAGAGTCCAGTTATGGAAACTCCCAGGCACCAAAGACTGTTTATTTTAGACTAGATCTCTAAATGATTGAGATCAAATGGATAAAATGAGGCTCTTTTGCTTAAAGAGAAACTAAGAGTGCTTGCATTGGCAGAACACGTACTAAAATTGAAATGATACAGAGAATATTAGCATGGTCCCTGTGCAAGGATGACATGCAAATTCATGAAGTGTTCCATATTTTTAAATATGAACCATCTATATGCTGTCTACAAGAGACTCACCTAGACTCAAGGATACCATTAGATTGAAAATGAAAGGCTGGTAAAAGATATAACACACATGCAGTAATCAAAAAAGAAAAAAGAAAAAGAAAAAATATGCTGGAGTAGCTATACTTATAATGGATAAAATGGAGTTTTAAAAGCAAAATTGTTATTAGAAACAAGAGAGAACATTATTTATTTATAAATGGGGCAGTTCACCAGGAAGAAATAACAATCGTATATGTATATGCAACTAACCAGAACATCCCAAAGTACATGAGGGAAGCACTAGCAAAACTGAAGAGAGAAATAAATGTCTCTACAATAATATTTATACACTATAATATTTATACACTAATAATAATACACTACTGTCAGCATTGGATAGAACATCTGTGCAAAGGATCAATAAAAAAACAAAGAGCTTGAATAATAGGATAAATGGACTCAACCTAATAGACATACAAAGAACAATGCACCCCAAAACACCAGGAAATATATTCTTCTCAAGTGCTCATGGATCTTTCTCCAGGATAGACCATATGTTGGATCACAAAGCAGATCTCAACAAATTCAACAAAATCAAAATTATACAAAGCACTCTCTCTGATTATAATGGAATAAAGTTGGAAAACAAAAACAGGCAGAAAAAGGTAAAATTCACAAATTTAAGATTAAAGAGCACACTTAAAAAATCAGTGGGACAAAGGAGAAATTACAAGACAAATCAATAAATATCTGAAGATGTCACAAGACCAAAACACATAAGTATCTGTGAGATACAGCAAAAGTAGTATCATACATTAGAAAAGAAGAGAGTTAAAATCAATGACCTAACTACACAGCTGGAGGAACTAGAAATAGAACAGCAAACTAATCCCAAAGCAAGCAGGAAAAATGAAATAACAAAGATCAGATCATAAATAAATGAAATTGAGAACAATAACAAGAAGAACAAACAACAACAACAAAAAATAGAGAGAATTAACAAATCCAAATATTGGTTCTTTAAGAAGATTAACAAACTCAACAAATTCTTAGCTACACTAAGAAGTTGAAAATAAACAAAATGAAAATGGGGACATTACTACTGACCCCACAGAAATAAAAGAGATCATAAGAAGATACTATGAAGAGCTGTACACCAACAATCTAGACAATGTAGATGAAATGGAAACTTCCTAGGAAAGTACAAACAACCTACACTGACCCTAGAAGAAATAGAAGACCTCTACAAACCAATCACAAGTAAAGAAATTTAAACAGTCTTCAAACAACTCCCCAAAATGAAAAGCCCAGGACTGGATGGTTTCACAGGTGAGTTCAACCAAACAGTCAGAGAAGATGTAACACGAAT
The DNA here is from genome assembly GCA_029593785.1 of Cabassous unicinctus. Lineage (NCBI taxonomy): Eukaryota > Metazoa > Chordata > Mammalia > Cingulata > Chlamyphoridae > Cabassous > Cabassous unicinctus. Next base: position 53,261 of record JAQZBX010005283.1, read on the forward strand.
CTTACTTAAGTACATCCAAAAAATTGAACAAGAAGGAATGATACCAAAATCATTCTATGAAGCCAATATCACTCTAATACCAAAGCCAGATAAAGATATTATGAAAAAAGAAAATTACAGATCCATTTCTGTAATGAATATAGATGCAAAAATCCTCAACAAAATACTTGTTAATCAAATCCAAGAACACATTAACAGAATTATTCATCATGATCAACTGGCTTTTATGCCAACCATGCAAGGATGATTCAACACAAGAAATTCAGTCAGCATAATACACCACATTATATATCAAAGAAGAAAAACTATCATCTCAATTGATACAAAAAAGGCATTTGAGAAAATACAGCATCCTTTCTTTATGAAAATACTACAAAAGAAAAGATAGGAATTGAATGAAATGTTTTCAACAAGATAAAGGGCATATATAAAAAACCCACAGCTAACATTGTACTCAATGGTGAAAGATTGAAATCTTTCCTGTTGAGATTGGGAACAAAGCAAGGATGCCCACTGTCACTACTGTTGTTCAATACAGTGCTAGAGGTTCTAGCTAGAACAATCAGGCAAGAAAACGAAGTAAAAGTCATCTAATCTGTGTTCAGAAAATTACAACACATTACTAAAAGAAATTGAAGAAGACTTAAATGAATGGAAGGACATTCTGTGTTCATGAAAAGACTAAATATCATTAAGATGTCAATTCTACCCAAACTGATATACAGATTCAATGCAATCCTGAAAACAATTCCACCAACATTTTCAAAGAAATGGAAAACGCAATTATCAAATTTATTTGGAAGGGTAAAGGGCCCCAAGTAGCCAGAAACATCTCAAAAAGGAAGAGTGAAGTTGAAGAACTCTTTCTTCTGGAGTTTAAGTCATGTTACTTAGTTACAGTGATTAAAACAACATGGTATTGGCATAAAGATAGACACATAGACCAGTGGAACTGAATTGATGTTTCAGAAACAGACCCCCACATCGATGGTCAACTGATTTTTGACAAGGCTGTAAAACCCACCCAACTGGGGCAGAACTGTATATTCAACAAATGGTACTGGGAGAACTGGATATCCATATCGAAAAGAAAGAGAGAACACCCCCATCTCATACCTTATACAAAAATTAACAAAAATGGATCAAAAACCCAAATTTAAAAGCTAGAACCATAAAGCTCTTAGAAGAAAATGTAGGGGAACATCATCAAGACCTGGTGGTGGGTAGAAGATTCTTTTTTTTTTTTTTTAACTTTTTTTTAATCATTTTATTTTTTAAAAGATTCTTAGATTACACAAATGATGCACAAAAAATATAGGGATTCCCATATGCCCCACTCCCCACACCTCCCACACCCTCCCACATAAACAACATCCTTCATTAGTGTGGTACATTTGTTGCAATTGATAAACACATCCTGAGGCATTGCCACTGAGCATGGGCCATAGTTCACATTGTAGTCTACACTCTCCCACACATTTCTGTATGTTATGGGATGATATAAAATGGCCTTATCTGTTGTTGCAATGTCATTCAGGACTATTCCCAAATCCCAAAAAAGCCCCAATATTATGACTGTTTTTCCCTCGCTGCCCCCAGAGCTTCCAGTGGCCACTGCCTCCACATTAGTGTTGTAATTTCTTCCAATGCTAGAATCACAATATGTCTATAGTAGAATACCTGTAAGGCCAATCCAGTCCATAGTTCATTACCCAATCCTGAGGATTGTGGTATGGTGATGTCCACTCCATCTCTAATTGAGAAGGGGCTTCAGTCCTATACAGCTGATGAATGGGACTCTCTTACTTGCAGTTGTAGGCTCTCTCATTTCCTTGGTATGGTGGTTATCAATCCTCAACTCCTAGTTAGTTATCCTGGGTCAGTCCAATGACCTGGAGAGTAGGTGTTGCAAATCCTCTGAGGCTCCAGTTCCAGCTGGCACATGGACAGCACGAAGATTCCGGGTCGTGGATCCTTCAGCCTCACACCGAAGAAAACATGGATAAAATGGAATCTCTTCAAACTTAAATATTTTATGATTTAAAGGAATTTGCCAAGAAAGAGAAAAGGCAGCCCAAGTAATAGGAGAAAATATTTGGAAACCACATATCCAATTCTATATAAAGAGATTCTACAGATCAACAAATAAAAAGCAAGCAATCTAATTTAAAAATGGACAAAAGACTTAGACATTTCTCCCAAAGGGGAAATACAAGTGACCAAAAAGCACAAGTAAAAGTGTTCAATATCACTAGCTATTAGGAAAATGCAAATCAAAACGACAATGAGATATAATCTCACACTTCACAGAATGGCCATTATTAAAACAAAACAAAACAAAACAAAACAGTAAGTGCTGGAAAGTAAGAGGAGAAATAGGAACACTCTTTTCCTGTTGGTGGGAATATAAAATGGTGCTGCTCCTGCAGAAGACAGCTTGGAAGTTCCTCTGGAGGCTCAATAAAAACTGCCTTCTGATCCAGCAATTCTTCTACTAGGAATATATCCAGAAGAATTGAAAACTGTGCCGTGAACAAACATTGCACACTGATGTTCCTAATAGCATTATTCACAGTTCACAAAAGCTAGAAACACCCCAAGTGTCCATCAACCAGTGAATGGATAAACAAAATGTGGTATATACCTATGATGGAATATTATGTTGATGTAAGAAGAAATGAAATTGGTACACATATTGTAACATGGATGAACATTGAAGACATTATATTGAGTGAAATAAGCCAAAAGGACAAATATTGCATGGTCTCACTAATATGAAGAATAAACACATGGAGATAAAACCTAGAGTAAAGGTTATTAGGAGATAAGAGGAGGGCTGAGAAGAAATACTGATGCTTAATGTTTGTAGAAGTTTTAATTACTTTGACTGTAAAAGTGTAGAAATGGATTGAGTTGATGGCAACCCACTATAGTGAGTAGATCTAATGCAGTTGGTCTATAAATGGGATTGTGGCTGAAAAGGGTAGCGTAGGGATGGAAATGTCAACTGAAAGAAAGCTAGAGAATAATCAAGGGACTGAATAACACAGTGAAGCCAGAGATGAATGAGAATTGTGGTTAATAGTACAAATACAAGAATGTTCTTCTATGAACTAGAAAAAATGTACATCACTACTACAAGGTGGTAAGAATGTGGAGAAGTATGGGAAATGCAATTAATTTAACCTATGGACTATTGTTAAGAGCAATACTGTAATATGCTTACATCAATGCCAAAGATGTACTGTGTTAATAATTGAGGGGTATGAAAGAAAATACTAAATGTATGTTATAGACCATAGTTAGTGATAATAGTCTGATGATATTATCTTATAATCTGTAACAAATGTTCCACAACAATAAAGTGTTTTGGTGGAAGGGTGTGGCGGCCATCAACAGAGGTGCTTAGCTCTCGTCAAGACCAAAAACGTGACAAGGTCCGTGGCTGGTCAAGAAGGGATCAAGGATACCCGACTTGAAGAGGAGAGCTGAGCACTTCAAGACTTGGAGCCTAATTTCACCCTGTTTATACTTTTACAAAGGCCATTTTTTGAGCTCCTTGAGAAATATGCCTCATTGGGTGCTGGACTGGTTAGTCAATAACGGGCAACAGGACCCTCCCTCTCTCTCTCTCTCTGTGGCAAAGCCGCTGGGTCAACCTAAGACAGGGGCCTGGCCAATTGCTGCCATGGTTTCCAACGACGGGTAAGACCCAGCTGCCGTTTAGCACGGTCCTGACCTAAAACAGGCACAGTCCCCCCAAATATCATTGAGGCCTCTA
>JAQZBX010005284.1:0-12682 GCA_029593785.1 Cabassous unicinctus
CAGGAGGAGAAGGAGGAGAAGAGAGGGCAGGAAACAGACACAGAGAGTTGCCCAGCGAATGGACACTGAAACAGCAAAAATGGGTGGAGGGGTGAAAATGGATAAAACTAACTAAATAAATAAATAAATCCTTAAAAAAATGTATAGGGGAGGAAGATACAGACTATAGTTAGTAGTAATAGTTTGACGATGCTCTTTCATGATTTGTTAACAGATGTTTCACAACAATGCGGAGTGTTTGTGGGGGGGGTGATGTGTGGGAGCCCTGCATGATGCTATGCATGCTTGTTTTGTAAGTTCATGATGTTTACTGAACACTTGTAGTTTATGTATGTTCATGTATGAATGATATACTTCAATAAATTGTTAAAAAAAAAACATGTATGTAAATTGAGGCTGCTTAATATCAAGGTTGAATACCTATACAAAAGTGTTCTTTTCCCCTTTAAATCATTTTTTTTATCACAATAGGAAGTTTCCTTTACAGTAATTGGACTTGCTATTTTTGTAGATTGTGTAAATCGTCCTGAATTTCTATTGTGAATGAGCTTCATCCTAAAACATCTCTTTCTTTTGGTAGAAAATGCAATCTGACCACCAAAAGCTCAATGATAGCTCCTCTAACTATTTCTCACTTTTCAATTTTCCTTTCTGTGTTTCAATTTAAGTAGCATACTTAATTTTACCTCTTCATTATTTGGGGGTCTTATTGTATTCTGTGTTTTAACTTGTATGAGACCTTTCCAATAATAACAACATATTTCAAGTAAATGTGAATTAAGAAACAATTAAGTCAGTCATTAATTATGTAATTGTAAATGCTCTAGAATTAACTTTGTCATGGAGTGGATAGCAACAGACACTTCACTCTTTACGAAACTGAAAAGTTAACTGTCAGCTATGTATCAAAAGAGGCCCCATTCAATGACTATTTTCTTCCTATCGTATTTTCTCCTCCACCTTTGGATTCAAATACATATTCATGTAATATAAATTACTTTTTATGCAGGAATGACAACCAGTTGTGTCAGGCTAGATTGATTTGATTGATTTGCTTAAAAAATGTTTTCTTTTAGAAGATCCAATTATTCTTATAGGCCATCTTGGGAAATGTACGATTTTGTGTGAATGTTCTCATTAGAGACCCAATCTTGCATTCTTTAGTATGGAAGAATGCATCACTTTCTTGCCTTTAAACCTCTTTGAAACCTACATTTCAAAGACTCCCATGTCAAGTAGCCAGCTTGGCATCCTTTTGCAGCATGCTTCTAATTGCCACGGCATCTAAATGAAGCATGGATTCATTTAATCATGTTTCACTATAAATTTGTAAACTGTAGATAGTGGTGCCCAAGCAATTTCTTCTTAAATTATTAATAGATATAGCCAATTTGGGGTGTGTGTATAAATCGTGCCTCATATAAAATATGTTTCATAGCAAAAATATGATTTAATGCATAATTTATTTAAGGTTTGCAGGAGATGTTCTTTTCTAAATGTAAATGCTCTGAAAAACACTGCTAGGTAAGTAAACGGTACGCTTTAAGAGGGCGTGTATGAGGCAATAAATGTCATCTCCAACTCAGATAAACACTAAAATTATATTTATGTGATGATGGAGATGTTTTTGTGGCATCCGTGCACCTTTAAAACACAGCCAAGATTATTGATGAATATGCCCTTTACATTCGCTTTGGTTTGCTTGTTTTTTGTTTGCTTTGTAGTGATCTTTGACAGATGAAATTGTTTTTCCATTAATCCCCCTTCATTCCAATTTTTTAAAATCCCCATATGTTCTGATATTTCCAAAACAGTGAGCTGAGATATAAAATGTATCTAATGGAGATGACAAGGCTCCCCACACACACACACTTTATTTTGAACCTGACATTTGTTCTTGATTGGATACTTACCTCTTATCTCAACTTTGGGAACCTTCTGCATTGTTGGGTATTTATTGTTTTGGTTTTTTTCCCCATAGAAAAGGTCCTCCCTCTGGGTCACATTTATCAGCATCAAATTAATCTTTAATCTTTATTTTTCATTTCAAAAGCTGTTGGTTTTGTTTTCTTAATCAATGAGAGATTTCAGTAATATTCTGAGAAACTGTCTTAGTACTTATGTCCACAATTTAGAAAATAAAGCAATTCCTGTTATTGGTTCATGTTCTGTTCTGCTTTGCCTGGCACAGACAATGACATTGGAGATGTCCATAGACTTTTGTGTTGATGTGTGCACGTGTTTATATGTAAGTATGTGTGTTTAATCAGCCTGATAAGAAATAACAAATAAATAGACCCTTATTATTCAAGTAGTATAAAATCAAAAATTTGAAAAGATCCCCAAATGCACAATAAATATACACATTATTCATGAGAACAGGTCAAAAAAGCTGAATTGAAATGGGCATGGTCTACATTGACTAAAATCAATCATAGTCAAATGACACCACATACTCATCTTACACCTTGATGGATTTGAATTGGGTTCCAACATATAAAAATGTCTAAATTTCATGAAAATTGAGGTACAATAACATACAGGAAATACTGAAAATGTTAGATCCCTAAATGCTAAGGATCTACCATATTCAACTAGTAATATTTGTGTCTAAATTTTAGGGAGTAGAATACCTATCACCCTATTCAACTTAAATAATAAATATATAAGTATAAAAGCTAAAGGAATATGCTCTTTTTTCTCCTTACGTGGTCTTATAAGCTTTTTTTAAACAATTTATTGAAGTATATCATTCATACATGAGCTTACATAAACTATAAGTTTTCAGTAAACATTGTGAACTTACAAAACAAACATGTATAACATCATACGGGGCTCCCACACATCACCCAACCACAAATACTTTGCATTGTTGTGAAACATTTGTTAACAAATTATGAAAGAGCATCGTCAAAGTATTACTACTAACTATAATCCATATCTTACTCCCCTATACATTTTTTTAAAGGATTTATTTATTTATTTATTTACTTTTATCCATTTTTGCCCTCCCACCCGTTTTTGCTGTTTTTGTGTCCATTCGCTGGGCAACTCTTTGTGTCCATTTCCTGCCCTCTCTTCTCATCGTTCTCCTGTCTTCACTGGGATTTGATCCTTGCAACCTCCGCTATGGGAGAGAGGCGTCCTACCACCTGTACCACCTTAGTTCCTGGTTTTTCAGCACATCTCGTCTTGACTCTCCCTTGTGTCACTCTCCTGTTATGTCAACATCTCGTTGCATGGTTCACAGGGCCTATTGGCACACCCACGCTTGGGGCCTTGGGGGCTCACCCCCTTGCGGGGCCTGACGGCACACCCATGCATGGGACCTGGTGGCCCACGCGCCTTGTATATTTTTCTCTTTTTTTATTTTTACCGGAAGGTCCCAGGGATTGAACCCAGGTCCCTCCATATGGGAGACAGACACCCAACCATTTGAGCCACATCCGTCTCCCTGCTATATCTCTTAAGGTTGACCAAAGATACCTAGAATTACAGGCTTTTCCCATACAGAATGGTCATATAATAAATCAGGCTTAGTTTATCACCAGCATTCTAAAAACCAGACCTAGGGAGAAAAACTAGATCTGGGGACACATGCATGGTTTCTAATATAGCAAATGTCTAGCCTACCCTGATTATCACAAAATCGGGACAGCGAGAATATTTGCATTTATTATAAGCTTTTTAAGCATTCTTCTAGGTACCTGTATGCAGTACATTTAGATGAGCAGACTTCAGAGTCCCTGATTATAATGATGATGTTAAATTATGATAAACTTATTCTGCTCCTCCTTATCTTTAATGGTCATAATTTTTATTGTCAAAGCTAATAGATGCTGGACATTCATAGCTGAGAAATCCAATTTCTCAAAATTAATTTTTTGCTTTTTGAATATACTGGGGGAGTTATACATCATTCCTGCCTCCCCTGACAAAATGCACAAGGACTCTCCCTTCTTTAGAAGATGTTGCCCCTCTTGTTGCTCTGAGGAATGTAAAAGGTGAGTTTGGGACAGGTCATCTTATCCTTTTAATTGGAAACAGAACAATTACACATGTTATATATGATCTGGTTTTACATACAGGGTTAATTCATGTAAAATATCAAAAGTATCTTGTATTTTTCAGGAAAATTATTAGGCAATAGGAGTGGATTTGTACTTTCTACCCTGAACATTTGTTCTTGCTGATCCTTCCCCCTATAATGCCCTACTTCCCACTCATGCCACCCACTTCTCTTTGTGATACACTCTTTTCATTCTCAAGGAAAGATGAAATGTTCAAAATTTAAAACTTTTGTGCATCAAAGAATTATCAAGAAGGTGAAAAGACACCCTACAGAATGGGAGAAAGTATTTGGAAATCACATATCTGATAAGGGTTCAATATCCAGAATATATAAATAACTCCTACAAATGAACATAAAAAGACAAACAACCCAATTTTAAAATGGGCAAAGGACTTAAATATACAAACAGCCAATAAGCACATGCAGTGATGCTCAACATCACTAGCCATTAGGGAAATGCAAATCAAAACCACAATGAAATACCACTTCACATCCACTGGAATGGCTATTATTAAAAATAAGTGTTGGCAAAGATGTGGAGAAATAGGAACCCTTGTATATCATTTGTACAGCCACTGTAACAGTTTGGCAGTTCCTCAGAAAGTTATATATAGAATTACAATATGATCCAGGATTCGACTTCTAAGTTTATATATCAAAAAAATTGAAAACATTGGCTCAAACAGATATTTTTACACCAATATTCATAGCAGCATTATTCACAATAGCCAAAAGGTGAAAGCTATCCAAATGTCCATCGACAGATGAATATATAAACAAAACATGTCATATGTATACACAAAATAATATTATCCCACCATAAAAAAGAAAGAAGTTCTGCTACATTCTATAACTTGGATGAACTTTGAGCAACTTATCGTGTTGAGTGAAAGAAGCTGGACACAATAGGACAGATATCATATGACTTCCCATATATGAAATAACTAGAATATGCAAGTTAATAGAAGTGATAAGTAGATTGCACTTATCAACCACGGGGGAAGGTTGGGGGATAGAGAATCACTGCTTAATGGGTGCAGAGTTTCTGTTTGGGGTGATGGAAAAAATCTGGTAATAAATGGTAGTGATGGTAGCACAACATTGTAAATGTAATTACTGCCACTTAATTGTATGTTTGAAAGTGGTTAAAATGGGAAATTTTATCTTGTATATATTTTAGCACATTTTTGAAAAAAAGAAAAAATGAAACGTAACTTCCAGCTCATGCTTTCGTCCAACCTTCCAGGTTTCCTTAATCTGTTTAACCTACCAGACTATTAAGTCTGTAATTATCATTATTTGATTTTAAGTCTGTCATTCCCTTTAGCTGCTAGAGTGCTCCAGGCCCAGAACTTTGTCTTAGCATAATTACACACGATCTTCCTAAAGCTAGGGCAATGTCACTTTTCTGCTTTGTTTCACCAATAAGTCTTTTATGAATGAATGTATGAATGAATGATGGATAGATGAATGAAAGAAAGAAAGAATGAATGAATGAAAAATATCCAGCTTTATATATTTTATTTATTCCTTTTTTTTTTTATTATTCTGATATCAGACTGGAAAGTCAGGGAGGATTTCAATTTTATTGTATTTTATTTTATTTTATTTTTTTAAGATTTATTTATTTTTTATTTATTTATCCCCCCCTTGCTGCTTGTGCTGCTGTGTCCATTCGCTGCGTGTCTTCTCTGTGTCTGCTTATCTCCCCCTTGCTGTGAGGTCTTGCCGCATCAGCCCACGGCGCCGCGCGAGCCAGCCTGCCCTCACAAGGACAAGGAGGCGCCGGGAAGCGAACCCGGGGCCTCTCATATGGTAAACGGGTGCTCTATCCATTGCGCCACACCCACTTCCTGCCGTGAGGTTGCTGCATCAGCCCACCGCACCGCTCAGGCCGGCGTGCCCTCACAAGGAGGCCTCGGGACGCAAACCCGGGCCTCCCATATGGTAAAACGGGGGCTCTATCCACTGAGCCACACCCACTTCCCATCAATTTTAATTTCAACCACTTAGGAGCAGTGCTATCTTGGGTAAATTATCCAACTCCTTTGAGCCTGTTTCTTCATCTGTGTAATAAGGATGATAATACTTATCTAATAGTGAAAACTAAATGACAGAAACCAGGTGATTAATATTAGTTAATACTCTCTTGAAAAGAACTAATTGCAGTACCAAAAATAGATATAAACAAAATCTTCATTTTTTTTCTTATAAGACAGCATTCAAAAGAGAAATCAATAGCCTAAAAGGTCATTGGAGCTAATTAGAAACAAAGGATAAAATGATGGGCATATTTCATACACATTCTTCAACCTAAAGTAAATGGTTTGAATTTTAGATGTGTGCTTCTGAGTCAATTGCCTTAGAGTTTAGGAATGCATTCTTCCATGCAAACACATGCTGCTTGACGTCTGTGTGGTCAGAACAGCCTGTGAAGTGTTTGTACCTTAGAATATGTGGGAAATAAAGAACTGATATTGCCATTTTGGTTATCTACATTTTTCAATGGAGATATGCTTTCTGTGTTTATTACCCTGCTTCCAGGAACACATAGGAGATATTCACACAATAGCAATGCCACCTGCTGAAACATGTTGGGGAAGAAGGGTAGAGAAGGGAAACTTGGCCATTGAGCAAATCCGGAAATTTGAATTTAGTAGAATCAGGTGATTTCAAGGGACTTTTATATCCATTTTCAAGGTGATAATATCAGGCAAAACTCTCATAAATAAATCTTTAGCAAATTTAATTGCTGAAAACATCATGAACTTCATAGTTAAATAGAATTAAATTAAAATCCTGAGCTTGCCACATATGACCCTGGAATTGTGAAAACTGTACAGAACCTCTTGAGTTTTAATTTCTTTATATGCAAAATGAGAAGAGTAATACTTGACACAGTCGCCCAGAAGGATTATATGCCATAAAGCTTTATTAGGAATATCTTTGTTGTATCATTTGGCTTTTTCTTTTAACCCCCAGTATTAACTCACTTCCATATACTTCTTTATATACATTTTATTGTCCTTGAAATTGTTTCATTAAAAAATCTCCTTTATTAAGTTTTTTTCTTCCTACAGAATTGTCAACCATTCCATATTTTTTTTATTTCTCCTTTTCCTTCTCATCTTACTCATGCTTAGATGTTGCCAGATAATTCGTTCTTCTTAGTGTTTCTATTCATCTTGTTGCCTCGACTCTGTACCAAGTCTTCCCAGTCTGTCTTTGATTTTCACAACTTCCGCACCAGTGTCTTCACCTTTCTTTTCCGCCACAGTCTCCATAAAACCCATCTACCCACTGTGATACTTCTAGTGCATGGTCTCACTTAAGATTTTATTTAGCTTTTAAACCGTTCCTTTGAATGTTCTTTTCTCCTTCCCCTTTTGACTCTTCATATTTTAATTTTTATGTCCCAAACGATTTCATCCTTCTTTCCCCTTCAGCTCTAGTGGAATATTTATTCTCTGAGTTTTTGTGCATTTTTGTTTGTTTGTCTGTTTTTCATTTATTATTGTCCTGGTTCTTTGTGTCTCCCTTTTCTCCTCTCTTGAAAAGAGAGATCTCTTCTTAAATAAGTCCTCTGTTTCTCCTTATCTTGGTACAGTTCCTTTTCCATGTTTGCCCCCCACATCTTGACTTTTCTTATACCACTTGAAATCTAGCTATTGATTCATTTTCTACAGCTTTACTTTTGAATTGCCATGCAACATCTCTAAATTCTTCTTAATATATATTACCTGGGCACTTTCTTTCTTGCCCTTGAGACTTGCTTTGTTTTTTCTTTTCCTAGAATCTGCTTCTGGGAGTTTGCACCGATATATCAAACCATAAAGCCATAAAATTTTAGAAGGTGGAAGGAACCATAAACATCACCTTAAACAGACCATATGTTTTACCAAGAAGGAAAACAACTAAGAAATATCTTCATAAACCCAGATCATAAGTGCCACACCCCTCCTCAGACAGTGTAGGTAGAGCCTCATTCTGTATTGATATTGTCAATTTCTATTTCTCAGCCATTCTTTCTATTCAAAAAAGATTCATACAGCACATATTGTTTTGTAACCTGCTCTTTACACTATATATGTGGATATATATTACACATATATACATATATGAGCTTTCTTCTGTTTTATTAAATATTCTTCTAAACATATGCTTTTTCTACTCCAAAGTTTTACACACTCTCTTTTTACAGTTGATAGCATTGTACCCTTTTTTCCACAACTAAGATACCTTTTCTGATGTTGAGTTTAACTCATGCATGTTTGGTTTTCCTGTGTAACTGTTATATGCCCACACGGGTCTGCATGGGAAGCTCCTGGTTAATACTCAGTCCTGCCACTCAAAGCTCCTTCACCCATTGTTGTCCTTGTCTTCCCTGTACAGTCTCTAAAATAAATACATGATGTAGACTAATATGAAGCTTCCAACAAACTCCTCATCCCTGTTTTTAGTAACTCCAAATACATCTGTAACAAAAGGCTGTCTCCTTTAACATCCACCGTCTTCTAGTTAGTTGGGCATAAGGGGATTTGTCATACTTACTCTCATGAGCTGCCCACATACCAACTGCTTCTCTACTACTTCTATTGTCTGTCCCTTCCCTCCACCAGGGACCTCTGCCAACTTTTGCAGATTGCTGCCTGAATGTCCTGCACTTTTGATCTCTTTAATAGGATGCTGTGCCCCTTAGATGTCATTGACCAAGGAGTGAATGGTGCCAGTCTACAATCCCTTTATCCCCCATCCTTTTATTTTCTCTTTATTATCTCTGCCATCACACATTTTGACATTTTCTTGCTGGTGTAAGGTGTGAGAGGAAGTTGGTTATTTGGTGGGTAATTCTTGAATGTTACCTGGGCTCTTTCTTTCTTCCTCTTGAGACTGGCTTTGCTTTTTCTTTCCGTGGAATCTGCTTCTGGAAAGTTTGCATTGATATATCAAATCATAAAGCCATAAAATTTTAGAGGTGCAAGGAACCATAAATATCACCTTAAACAGAACATACGTTTTACCAAGAAGGAAAACAACTAAGAAATAACAAACAAACATACACACACATACCCATACCTGACAAAGAGAAATGTTAATTTTCAGCAATAATGCAGCCTAGATCTATATTAAGGAAGAAAACTTTTCTCTAAATGCAAAATAATGTACACAGATAATTATCCTCAAAGACAAATAGTTCAATATTCATTATTATGCAGATATTAATCACATATATTCATTACCAAAGTTTACCTTCTGCCACCAAGGCTGTGCTCAAGAGCCCACCTACTTGAAAAACAGATCATCTACTCAATGATGACAACATCTGTTAGGTTTGAAATTACTGCTCTTCTGGCCCTTAACACAAAATCACATTTCTAGGCAACACCACACTGCTTTTTGCGAGCAGATGATTATATGAGCATTGAGGACTCTCCTACACAAGTAAGGGGGTTGTTGAGAGAGATGTTGAAATGGTGGGGGGGGGGGGTTGCTCTTCCAGTTACATGGCCTTTGGATTCGTCCCATTTTAATTGATACGAAGTCCTCACCTTATTAACTCTATCTTGAAAATTGGTGTACTCTTGTGAGGCAGGTTTACAATAAACCTTCCCTTAAAAGAGTTTTCTTCATCTCTCCTAATAAAAACTGCTTAATGTTCTTACTTTCTGTCTTCTTTCTCTCCACATTTACCCTGGTAGATAAATCAGCACTCAATATTATCTCTTCTTTTTCCTCTCTTCTCTATATTTCTGTCATTCCTTCTTCTACATACTCCAGTCAGTTTTTTCTTCTTTTTGACTGTTTCACCATTTCTTCAGCTCACTACGGCTTCCTATTAGTACCACCAATCTTATCCTGCTTGGTTGGCTTAGACAAAAATCATCTTGATGAAGCAAATGTAGACTCCCACATTCCTTACCCCTCCAGGTGCCTTTTCGCTGTCCACCTCCCCTCTGCTTGGCCCTCCTTGAACTGCTGCAATACCTCACACTTCTCCTTTTCTCTCCCTTAATGACCACATTAGCTCCCTTCAGGCAGGTAACAAATGTGTCGGATCCTTGTGACGATTCTGCAAGCAAGTTGGGGATTTATAATGATCACCCTTTATCATGATAGAATTATATTATTAAAACTATTGCAGGGGCATAGATGTGGCTCAAGCAGTTGAGAGTTTGCTTCCCATGTGGTAGGTCCCGGGCTTCGTTCCTGATGCCTCCTAAAAAAAAAAAAACAAAGTAACAAACGCCAAGCAAACAAATGAAAAACCAACTCAGGGGAGCCGATGTGGCTCAGTGATTGAGCACTGGCTTCCCATATACAAGGTTTGGGGTTCAATCTCTGACCCCAGGGACCTAAAAAAAAAAGGAAAAAAAATTGCAGTTGAGAATCCTGGTTTTCTGCAGGCAAATACAATTCTTTTTTTCCTTATTGTTCCCAAAACAGTGGTGTTAGTCATGTCAAAGTTAAAGTTAAAACTAATGAACTTCAGTCTATTTTATTGCAAAAATAAATATTAAATAAAAACCATGAGTGCTTGTTTCTCTAGGCCACAGGTCATGAAGGATTTCCTCCAAAACAGAATTGTGAAATATTTGAGGATTAGTATGTGTAAGCACATCCTGCTGTTTCCACTCTGCCCCCATCTTAGATTGGGATGACACCATCAATTAATCAAGCAACAAGTATTTATTCAGCACATACTCTGCACCAAATGGAACTGAAGCAAAAAGAGCCACATTTTTCAAATGATGTGGAGGGCAAAAAAAAAATAATCTGTGTCCAAGCAAGCATATTTGTTGTCAACAGATGAATAGGCACCCTTATCAGCATTTCATGGACTTCCATTCCAAATGCATGTTTGCAGCCACAGACTCCTTTGGAAGTTTTCCTCATATGAAATGCTTACAGAAAAACCCTTCTGCTCATGTGAAATCATTACAGAAAATCCTTCTACTGCCTGTTTCTTTTCAAAGTGACTTATGTAGAGTGTAGATAAAAAATACCTGTGTAACAAGAGATTACTTAAAAACATTTTTCAAATTACTGTATATTCTTTCTAGAAGTCTCTATTAATATGGTATCCCAAAGTTAGTCCATGATCTAAATTCATTTTTAGACAGCCTGTGAGGGACAATGTCTGGGTCCTGTTGGCATAAAGGCAACAGGTCAGAATGATATATCTTCAGTGTTACTGGAGAAGAGACGGTTTATTTTACCATATGATATCTAGAAATAAATGCTTCCACCTTCATATTCCTTCCAGAAATGAAGTTATTTCTGGACTCTCTATAGTCTATGCTAACCTACCTTACCTGAAGAGATAGGCTGCCACTGCCCTGATCGAGTCCATCTCAGGTGTCTGCCTGGTAGCAAACGCTGCCCAAGTGCTTTTTATGAGCCAGGCATTGTTGCAAGTATTTTACAGGTATTAATGCATTTTAATTCTCACCCTAACCCTACAATGTAGGTATAGGTATTAGCTGCATTTTACAAGTGAGGACATCAAAGCATAAAATTGAAGCATAAAAAGTTTTAAGTAAATTATCAAAGATCACACAGCTAGTAAGCGTCAGAGTTGGGGTTTAAATCCAAAGAGTCTGACTCCCTTTTTAAGATTCCTTTAAAAAGGCCTTTAAAAAGCCTTGTGACAGATTTTATTTTTTTATTTTACCTTATTCATCTTATCTAATCTCAAGAGGGAAAGGACTGCAAGCCATCTCCTCAGTCATGTTTCTTTGAAGACTTCAGATCTTGCCAGGAAGGGAGTAAAGGGAACATTTAAATCAAGGATCTCTTTGTTTTCAGCTATACCCCTCCCTGCTGGTTATTTTCTCAAGCTGTGGAAGGTGGACTTTATCATCGAATGGGCTACTGTGGCCCTAGTCTTTCTAGAGAAGGGCTTTAATATGGTGCATGGTAATAGATGAAACACACTCTTCCCCATCCAACCTGCCTCCCCAAATTGCAAATCAAGTCCTTCGTAACTAACTTGAACAAGTTCCTCCAGGAGGGGCTTGACTCACTTATCTGGATCATTCTTGGAATCCAGATCAAACACATCACATTCAGGTATCTGAGTACGCTGGAGTGTGTTTTGCAATTACAAGGCATCCCTGTAGTGCCGCACATTCATCACAGAGATTCATCCTATGACTTAGGACTCAATCCTCTACTGAAATGTTTGTGCGTTTCATGTTGTCATTTATTTCCCTGAGAACCTGTTCCATTTTTTCCATTCTTTTTTTGTCTGTTCTCCTGTAATTTTAAGTTCAGATGTTCTGGCCTCAATTTCACTTATTTGTTCTTCTTCCATTTCAAGTCTGCCATTATATTCCTCTAAGGTTTTTTTTTTTTTTTTAGCAGGTATTGGGGAATGTCCCCTTGCATATGCAAAGCATGTGCTCAACCACTGAGCCACATCTGCTTCCTTCTAATGTATTTTAATCTCATTCATTGTGTCTTTCATTCCCATAAGCTCTATTACTTTTTGTTGAAGGCTTTCAAGTTGGTTTTTATGCCTACACAGTGTCTTCTTAATGTCCTTTATCTCTTTAGTCATATTTTCCTTCAACTCCTTGAATTTGTTTAGGAGATTTGTATGATTGTCAT
>JAQZBX010005284.1:12782-30737 GCA_029593785.1 Cabassous unicinctus
GGTTTGTTTGTTTGACAGTTTTTAGCTCAACTTATTTAAAACTTCCCAGCTTAAGTTATCAAAATAAGGACAGGGAACCACTAATGGGGCACATATCCAACCCAAGGGGTCTGGAACCAGAGGCCCCAAAAACATTTTATTCTTCTTGCAGTTTCCAGACCTGCCAGCAGATGGCACTCTTCAGCCAATCTTGCCACGCAGGTGTCTCTCAACCTCCACTTGGCCATGATTCTGTTCTAGCCAGTGCTGAGATTCAAAGCAGGCTCTGCTGGCCAGACTAACTGAAGAGAAACACTATGCCCTCTGCAGTACCCTCCCTCTTCTCAGAGAGAAAGATGTCTGTTCCTTTCTCAGACCGCAGTGAGCCACAGATTTTATCCAGGCAGGTTGCCTTGAGGGTGAGGGATAGGTGCCATTCCCAGCCACAGGAGCTGGTAACTCACAGTTTTCATTTTGGCTTCTTCATCTCTCTGTCCCTGGCCTTCCTGAATGATGCACAGCACTCTTCTGGTCTGCAGATCCCCAGCTCCTGCGGACAATATTTTTGGACTTCCTCCATTATTTTTGTGGGAGAGTTGAGTCTTGCCTGCCTACTCTTCCCCCTCTACTGAAATGTGCAAAGGATAGAAGAAGCATTAGAGAAGGGGGTAATAGGGAAGAAGGAGTAAGGGGCAGGTGAGAATTTTACAAAAGTAGGAGCTAGGACCATGAGGCCAATTGGATAAGGCTCTCTTGTAGTCTGTCAGTCCTAGAATGAGCATCTGTATTTCTAAATGAAATGCTGGCCCAATTCACACATTGGAACCCACATTTCTCTCCATCTCATTGGGTTTTCTTCAGTGGTCTTAGATTCAGTCTCCTGAAACCATCACTCTATTAATCCATTCATTGATGGAATTTTTAAATCTTTCCTACCGGTTGTTTTGGCATCCTGTTGGGTTTCATTGGGTGCCATTTAAAACACATCACTTAGACCTACATTTTAAAAGGAAGTCTTAAAATATAAAATGAGAATCTATAAATAATCCCTTTAGTTTAACCAGGTGACCATACAATAAAAATAAAAACATACAATAAAATCCTGTACATGAGATAATTCATCTGTAAATTTTAATCTCCATAGTTTTAGCTTTTAGCCAGGTATTTAGAAAGTAAGTAGTAAGAAGAGGTGGTAGGGGCAAGATACAGTTTTATATGAAAAATAGAGAGTTCTGCCTACCTCTTTTTATGTTCATATAAGAGTATTCTCTGAATCTTTAAAAGTTGAAATATATTTCCATGAAAAATTAGATTTTTATCAAATTATGTTGTTGATCTATCAGAAAGACATACATTAGTTTTTAGAATATAATCGTAGAATGTGTTGAAGCATTAACATGCTTCAGTTTCACTGTGTATGAAACATTGTCTGCAGTTAGTTTGGGGAACAGTTCAAAGTTGGAGGACATAATGAATTCCTCCTAAAATTTCATAAGAGACTTGAAAATTTAGTTTGATAAAAATGCAGCTAAGTTCCTATGTGTTAACGCTGTTTTAAGTTGAAATTTTATTATTTTTGTTCAACAAATTTACACTGCAGAGATTTTAGTCAATTTTCCACTTGTTTATTTTTTCAATTAGCAGCTGTTACTATAATACTTAAGCTAGGCTATTGTACTTGACTTTAGGGTGGACTCTCTCATTAGCCTCACCTGTCTTGAACCAAATATTAATAGCCGCCATAGTTAGCTGCTGTTTATTGAACCCTTACTATACATGAAGCTATTCACCAAATATGTTGCATAGATTATTTCCAGTCCTCACAACAATATCCAGATCAATATAATACTTATTTTACAAGTGAGGAAACAGTTTCAGAGAAGTTAAAAATGAAATGACGAGCCAGGAATTGAACCATATTACTTTCCTGATAAAATGTAGACCAGTGATTGAAGTTATCAAAAGACATGGTTATAAATTTCATTTCATCTAAAATAGTAGCAGAACTGAGTGCAAAGCTTCAGTGGGTTCTTGTATATGACATATATCATCTCAAATAAGTTTTAGCATTTTTAACCTCCAAGCATCTAATAAGATTTTCTTGTCCAAATTAATTCTTTGTAAGAATGATCTTGTAAAAGGATAAAGAAAAAGAGATGTTGAGAAACTTGCCCAAGGTCACACCATTCACTAATAGTGGTTGGTGAAAAGGAATTTTCTCTCACTGCTCACACTGTATCCCCAATGTTAACCCAGGACTTCCTATATCACAGGTGACCCATAAATATTTGCTGAAAGACTAAATGAGGGAATGGATAAATAAACCCAAAAATAAGACTACCTATACGAATGTTTGCTATTCTTAAAATTCTATTATTCAGAGACAAGGATCCACATGTCCTATAAAATTTGAATCCAGATGTTAAAAACCTGCAACAAGAAGTCTATTTGTTATACAGGTGCAGTTTCTGTCACCTCAAGAAGTACTATAAAGTGGTTTCAATGTATTATAAATTAAACATGATCTCTTCCTTGCTCTTTGGACAGAAAATGACTAGAAGGTGAAAGTACATTAGCATACACAGTGGTGTTTGATAAACCTTCATTGGATTAAATTGAGTATTTCACAGCAATGGCAATAGGTATTTGTAACCAAACTCCTAAATATCATATGACAGCTGTTCTGATTACTTTTATATTATCATTAATTAAGATTTCCTGGAGTAAAACCCATCAAGAAGAATTTGTAATATCTTTTATACTTGGAATTTAATGTCATCATAGACATTTTTTTTCCATGTTAAGGGCATCTGTCCCCCAATTTTTGGGTCATTATTTTGTTTCTTAGGTTCTCTTCTCTGTTTGCTGTTACTTTTACAATTGAATAATTGGCTACATTTCAATTATAGATTTGTCCTCAGGCCTCTAGCTTTTCCAAAATCATTGTAAGTATGCTTAAATCAATGAAATCATGAACCATGAAGTAAAGTGCTTTCATAAAATTATGTTACTGGTCTTGATGACATTACATATTCTTTTCTACAATATTCTACTACTAAACAGAACCTGCAGATAAATGCTTTTACTTATTGGTTGTTATCTAAGAAAACAGAACTTTTCAATAGTTTAGTCTCAGATGGGAAAATTTTGTAAACACCAGGTGGAGAGGACACAGGTGATGCAAATATCTTCAACATTTTCAAATGTCAGCTGTTCCCAAGAGAGGAAGCTTAAATAAACACCATCTATAGTTTTAGCAGATGTTATCAATGCATGGCACTTTAATTACAGTTTTCCAATATCTGTGCTGTTAAAACAGTTCAGAGGAGATTGAAAGTGATTTGATTTTATTCAATAGTCATTTACAAAAAATAATTATGCTAAATGATGTATGTTTGTCTTTGGATCATCTCCCTTAAACAGATGGTATCTTTGGAATTGTTGTGACACTCCATTGTTGCTGGTAGTTGATGACTCATTGTAGGAAAATCCCAGTGTACACAATACATGAAAATAAGATTGTTTGGTGCTCTTTGCTACATCTAATTTTCAAACAGATGTGACAATTTTGCCAAGATGTTGTCAAAATAAGTGCAACCCACTGACAAATCAAATCCGGCTCGTGTTCAGCCCTTTGGTACCATTCTGGTTTGCTTCCAGTGTCAGGAGACTTTGTATCAATGTCATCCCTGATAACTTGATCATTTCCGATGGCATATTGTCAATTTTTCATCCTTCCTGATGGCTCACTTTGCAGTCACAATGCAACACTTCACAGGTTTTCTTTTCTTCCACCTTCCCTTGCCCACATATTACCAAAGGAACAATGTTTGTAACTGATCTTCAGTTGTTTGGATATAAAATGAGATCATCCACCAGAAATACTGTTAGAGGTCACAGAGAAAAATGATCCGTTAAGAAAGCTCACAGTGTCCTAAGGAATTTCCTGAGTTTAGCTGTGAATCTCTGTTAGACTGATAACCTTGCATAGTTAAGAAGATAACTCCCATAACAATTCAGAGTCATTGTATCCTTGACAAACATGGCAGAAACAGCCCTGAGAAAATGAGTTCAGCACACAGTGGTATCATGCATTATTTTGAGTGTCAAAAAAAACCATAAAAGTAGCCAATTATCATCAATGGCAACTGGATGAGCAATAATGTTAAAATACTGGGTTCTCATTCCAGTGAGCTGACACAACAGAATACTCAGAACCACTCAGGGTAACCCAGCACAAAAAAGCCTTTTATGATGTGCCATCCCCTCCAAGGGCTAATCAGAAACGAGATATAAAAAGAAGGAGGTGATAAGTTTTGTGCACAGTAAAGACTATTTTAAAAGAGTAATGGAACCGAGTTGTAATTTTGTTTTTAAGAAGACACTGGTAGTTTGTATGGTAAAAATTTTTAACTGTGTTTCCTCTCAATAACATTTTTATTTGTCATCAGCCCTTCCAGAAATACCCAGGGGACAAAGGTGTGACTCAAAGCAATACAATGAAAATTCTTTTGTGTCTTCTATTTCTGAAGTGACTCGTGGTGTACTCATGTTGCTGGACTTTTTCTAGGTTCTTGGCTAAGCTGCAAGAAATGAATTTCAAGAGCAAGCCACATCAGTTAGTCCAGTAATTTAAGGAATGGTGAAGAGAGAAATGGGAGAAAATAACAGAACATGGGTCCCAGGTAGAGAGGAAGGGGCTGAAGAGTGATAAAGTGGACTGATTCACAAACTAAAATTCCCCATTATAGATTATAAATGCCCAGGTTTTACGTGCGTGGCCATCATGGCAGGGGAAAATGGCGAGAGCAGGGTGCAGAAGGCAGGATCAGGGCAGGAACAGGCACAGGGACAGGGCTGGTTAGCTTTCCCGCTTGCCTTTTAAACCATCAATTATTCTGCTCCTTTGCTAATGGCATGGGAGGAGTCCCAGCTGTTTGCTGTTTTGATTGATTACCCCACCCATCAATCCCCCAGGAGGGCCTAATGATAAGGCCCCTGGAGAATATCCAGGGCTTCTCTGGCTTCCTAAGGAAATCTCATTCCGAATGAGAGAATCGCACAAGGGTCTTCCAGCAGCCATCTTGGGGGTACCGGAGGATATGTGTTAATGGCGGTGGTTGTTCTGCCAGGTTCCAGATCCCTCTATTGATTCCCTGTCTAGACTGCTTCACTCATACTGTATGATTCAGCTGCTAGAAAGAGAAAACAGCCTAAATTGTTCCACTTCCATGTAACTCAGGTAATTCTCATTCTATTTCTCAGGCTTTTATAGGGGAATAAACTATGTTATAGTATTTGATACATTTCAGAAAATACCTCATATACAAATCCCTCATCAAGAGTAGAAAGTCCTATCACTGCTTCTACCATAGGAAAAATAAAAAGGGAAGTCATTTAAGAAGGTAGCTAATCTTCATTAATATGTTGAATAATCTTCTTTATATACAATTTGGATAACACTATAGGCTTTATGCTTTTTGAGCAAGGGAAGTGTTGTAGATTAAAACTGACCACGAATTATTTGCAGCTCCATCCATCAAGAGGAGGAGTCTATTTCCCCACTCCTTTTACCTGGGCTGGACCCATGCCTTCCTTTAACCCATAGAATATGGTGGACGTGATGCTGTGGAACTTCTAAGTCAAGGCCTAAAGAAGCCTTGTATCTTCCTCTCTCACCCTCTGGAAAGCTGCCACCAGGAGGTAAACAGAGGTAACTGCTGCAAAGGCCAGTGGAGAGGAACCAAGTTATCCTGGCTGAACCTGCCATCTGCCAAGATATGTGTGCAAAGCCTATGTAGACCATCCAGCCCCCATCATGTCATCAAATGACTGCAGCCACATGGGTGCCTCAGATGAGACCAGCAGGAGAACTGACCAACTGAACCCAGCCCAAAATCAATGACTCACAGAATCTTGAACAAAGAAAGGATTGTTGTGTTAAGCCACTAAGTTTGGGGGCAATATGTTACACAGCAGAAGATGACTCATGCTGGAAAAGCAGAGTGAAAAATTAGGTCTGGCCTGGCTAGCTGGCATACCCAACAGCTCTCCTGTTGTGACCACAGGCCAATTTTAAAAGGAGAAAAACACCATGGTCCACTGATGTAAACACTGTGCTTTTACACATCCTGGGAAAAATGATTAATGTCAGGGACCAAGTTAAACTACTGGTTGAGATAGTCATCCTGGGGCAACTTTTCCCATATTGTCCACCTTAATGCCAAATGATTGACTCTGGAAACCTCCTTAGCATTACAGGCTGCAGCAAACCTGCCTAACTGACACCTCAAATAAACCTGATGACGTAGTAAGAAATAAGAATGTAGGGAAGCAGGTACAGCTCAAGCGATTGGGTTTCCGTCTACCATATGGGAGGACCCGGGTTCGATCCCTGGGGTCTCCTGGTAAAGGTGTGCAAGCCAGGAAGTGACGCAGCAAGATGATGACGCAACAAAAAAGAGACACAGGAGAGAGTCAAGGTGAGACGTGACAGAAACCAGGAACTGAGGTGGCATAAGCGACAGGGTACCTCTCCCCCACATCGGAGGTCCCCAGGATCAAATCCGGGTGAAGCCTAGAGGAGAAAAACGAGAAGACAAAAGAAAGAAACAGACACAGAAGATCACACAGCGAATGGACACAGACAGTAAACAGCTGGGGGAGGAGAATGTACAAATGGTTCAGTAAGAGTTTCTTTATATAATTATAAGATAGAACCTTGAGGAATTGTATGGGTTCCCATTTCCTACACCTGACTAATATGGTACAGAAGCGTGAGCCCAGGTTTTGCATTTTCCACACCTGGTAGGTTTTTTCCTTTGTATGAGCTACTGGACCTCTACGTGAAGATACCCTCTGATGGGCAAGTCTCTTATGTTTTTAATCTCCTATGAATTTTTTGCTCTGCTTATTTGCTGACCCAAGAGTAAACAAAGGTAGGAGCAACCTTAGCAGAGCCCAAGTCACCATCCTGGACTAGTCTTAGTGGCCTGATCTAGTGCAGTCATTAAGTGCTCTAAATGCAAAGGAGAGAATTTACTGTCAATTTTGTTTGTTTGCTTATTGTTTTTTTAGACTGAAGGATGTGTCATAGATTCAAGGAATTTCTTCCAAACCAAGGTTTTGGACTTGGATGAGAAGGCAGAAGGAAGAGTGGGGAAGGGAAGCTTGAGGGAAGCTCTCCAGATCCAGAAAGGCGTGATGTTGAGATATTCACACATAGCGGTGGCATTGCCACGCTTTACTCCATTTTATTTCCACAAACATGTATTGAGCAACTGCAGTGTGACACTCACTCTTGTGGGTGCTAAGGAGACGGAGATGAGTAAAATGTGAAGAAAGACAGTGCAAATGGATAATTATAATCCAGTGCATCATATATTATGAAAAAAGTATGTGTTACAGTGTACAGTTTTGAGTAGACGAGAGGCGCAAATAGAAGAAACCTCTTAAAATTTGCTGTTTCCCAACACCCCATATGCTTGTATATTGGAAATGATTTGTGTTCCAAACATATATGCTCGTGTTTTCTTTAAAAGACTGAAAATGCTGTGTCTCTATATTTCCAGTGCTCAAGCACACAGTAAAAGCTCAACACACGTTTGTGATTCCTGATGCAACAAAAGTTACTGCTTCCTTCCACCCATGCCCCGAGTTATGGACCATGAAAGTTCTTTCTGGTTTCAGCCTCACAGTGCCTATCACTGTGTGGACATAGGAAGGCTTCTGATTCTAAACACATGAGCTAAGACAAATATCTTTTTAAAGGCCTAGAGAATGCATTAAGTTAAATTATTTTTTAAAAGTAGCACACCAATGAAGATACATATTCTTAATTTCCCTACACTCTTCGCCAATCAGGATTCATTGTAAGCTCCCAGAACACATTGTAAAACCTTTTTCTTGGCCCTCTAAGTCCTTCTAACACCACACTCACTGCAACCCTTCAATAACTGTTGGTAAACTCACTGAACAGTTCTTCTGTAAATATAATCTAACAAATAATTCCCCTGAGCATTGAAACAGTCATTTTTTACACTCTTTCTAGAAAAGCTTATAAACATATGAATAAAAGTAAAGCAGTAGGAGTTCTAATTTTAAGATCAAATTTGCAACTCATCTTTTAGTTGTAATTCCTTTGAACTCAGATCTTTCAAAAGAACTTAAGTAGACCACATAGCATTATCTCTAGTGCACTTAGTAAAATGCCCACTATAAAAGGAAATGAAAGAATACATCCAGTTGGTGTGGGGCAGAAAAAAAATTAAATATGATAGATTAAAGGTATTTTAAATCTTTAAATTTCGATAGCCTTATCCACAGACAGTTCTATAATCACTTAATTCTATGCACAAGGAATTGGCTAAAGAAATTGGTCTGTGAAGCAAATTTTAACATTCGAAAGTAATTCACTTGCATTATACTATATTTTTCTTTAACTGATTGTATTCTCTTCACCTAAGAAAATCTTTAGAGAGTACTGTCTTATATGTAGCCAAACTTTTTCTGAAGAAGCACATGATTAGTTACAAATCACCTGAAATCAAAAACTTAGAGGAAAGTCACATTTCATTAAATTAAAATAGCTACACACTTTCATATCCTTTTTAAACAAAGTTTCAAATTTTAAGCCCTAAAGATTTTCTTGAACTAGCTCAGAATATATAAAATGTATCATATTCTTTTCTAATAAATAGGGATTATAGAAATTTTCATAGATCTCTTCTAATCTCCAATGAATATGAAATATATATACATATTTATGTTATATATGGAGATAAAATATTAGAATTTAGTGTATGCTGTAATATAATGAACTAGTATTTAACTATTTAGACTAACCTGGTAACTAGAAGGCTTAAGAACTTTTTTTTCTTTTTGCTTGAGAAATTTTTGATGCTTGACGTTGGTAATTGATTTAATTCCCCCTAGTTTCTGAATATTTCTGGATCCTACAAGGATCTGGGCACTTCCAGGAAAGTGTGGCTTCTTACTGGGCAAGATTTGTATTCTTGATATCAGAATATCAACTCCTCAGGATCATGAAAAAAGTATGACACCAAGTGAAGAAATAATAAAAAATATAGCGCACATTTTGGCCATCTCCCCAACCACATCCTCCTTCTCTCCAGTTTTATCAAAACTAGGTGGTTTGAGTGGGGTTAATATCAGCTTCAGTTTAATACTGATTGGAATCATTCTATCTTCAAAGCCCATCTTCCTGGTGACTATTTCACAAATGGACTCATTACTCAGTGTGTAGCCCAAGGAGAAATGAAGAGAGAGTTGGTGAGGACTTCAGAAAAAGAAGTTCCTTCTGTGAGCACTACTAGAAGAAACTTTCATTTCCCCACTAGATATGGAAAAGGAAACAAGGGTCCTGGCTGTACTTGGTAACTTTATGATGGAAGTATGCCCTAGGGAAACTTCAGCAGAGAGATCAAATATATCCAGTTCTTTGGTGCTACCTTTGAGCTGTACAACTCAACAAAACATGAAGCTGTCCTCACATCTGCATCTTCTTGTTACTCTTTTCCTGTTTCTCTTTTTCTGTACAGTGCTAATGCAGCTTCCTGTTGCTCTTTTCTTCAACGTGTAATCACAAATTGATACTTTTAAACAATCAGCAGTCAAAAAAGCACATTCACAAACTGTATCTCATTTGATCCTCACCAGATATTATTATCCCCATTATATGGGAGAGGAAAATGAGGCGTAGAAAAGTTACATGGCTTACTTAAGGTGTGTATGGTGGATAGAGCCACATTTTGCAAGATAATTTGAAAAAAAAAAAAATTAGAAGTCTTAAGAGACCTATTTTCATTCTCTTGTTCATTCTTCAGCACAGCATGTTCCTAGACCAAGTCTCCAGGAATGGCACCCAATCAGTGGTCATTACAGAGAGGTCGTTTTGTGCTCTGTATATCCCTGACCACTGTGCCATGCATAAATCCAGGAGGACCATAAACCAGCTCTGCTTGACAAATGCGTATTCATAGACAAAACAAAATCTGGGAAACAAGTCATTGAGAAATAACATTTTATCCTATTAGAATGGTTTGAAAGAAGGCAGTATGTAGGGAGCAGTGATTGAGAGTTCATCAAACCAGAGAGTGTTTATTCTGTTCTTCCTGAGATGGCCAACCTCATCTACAATGTCATTATGCTTATATTACTGTTTGCAATTTCCCCAGGCTTACACCTCTCTCTTAGCAGCATGTTCTCCTCAGCTCTGCTAGTAGACCCTTCCCTGCTCGCTGCTGCTGCTGCTGCTGGAAGTCTAAGATTAAATGAGTAATGAGGCACCCAGTGTTATGATACTGTCTAATATCACAGAACCTCTGGTCACTCATGCTTCACACCTCATTAATTAGGTGCTAATTGCAGAAGCTGCTTAAAAGTAGTTTTCTGCCTTGCTCTGTGCCCTAACAACCTTGATCTTAGTATGAAACTCCCATTAACATCAATGCTTCAGAGAAATAAGCTTAATATTTGTAATGTTAAGGGTACAGATTTTAGCCTCAAAGAGAAGATTCACAGAAGCTAGAATTTTCATAGCAGGGCTAATTTCCTCATTATATATTCAACATGCTTTAAAAAGGACGAAATACAACATGGCAAAATTATCTTTCTTATGAGGGTATGTATTTTGAGAGCCACCTATTAGTCAGTTTACAGAATGACTCATGTAATTTCATTAAAGAAAAGAGATGCTACTCAAAAGCATATTAGATTTCTCCCAAGACAACTTTTTAACAAGGATTTTTGCTGTTACAATAATAAATTATTCTACACTGAGAATCAGTTACATGAGGACATTCAACTTTAATAAATCAACTGTTTCTGCCTAATTTAGTTCAAAACAAATTGTTTCATTTCCTTAAAACCGAGGCACTAACTCTTTTACTTTACATGACTCAGACTTGGCTGAGCATATTTACAGAAATTTTCTAAAAGAGTCACCTTGGAATAAATAATTTATTGACAAAATAGCTAGTGAATAAGAGACTTGAGAGAAGCTAAAATCTGGGGTATAAACTTTGGAAGTTTCCCTTACTGATATAAAACATTTTATTTTCTTTTGAAAGCCATGATCTTAACTCAAGATGAATAAATTTTAACTAAATTTTTGAAGTACAACTTGTTTGAAATAAGGGGGCAACCAATAATCTCTTGCTAAATTGTCTACCCTATTTTCGTATACTATTAAATGAGTTCATAATTCTTTTAAAATTTTGCCCTCAGAACAAAAGGAAGATACCCCACAGTAATGATACAAAGCAATTGAAAACATATCAATTAACCATAATTCCATGTAACCCTACCTATGGGACTGTCTTTTCTCCTAAGGAAGTATAATTAAGATAGATGGTGGTTACAGTTCAGAAATATAGAAGGCATACAGCCAGCATGGCTTTTGTCTTTTCCAAGGCAGTCTTGGCCTTCTGGAAACTCAGGGACAGGTTTGAGAAAGAGAGGAGAATCTAGAAGCAAGAAAGACCAGAATCTGAAAAACTCACTGAAATGACACTGCCCTCCTCCTCCATGGCAAAAAGTATGATCATCAGCCCCAGTGATTGTGTCTCAAAGATCTTAATCCTTTTTGACCTTGGTAGCCAGAAGGACATGGTATAGTAAGCAGCAAATCCAACATCACAGTGCAGCATTGGGGTTAAG
The DNA here is from genome assembly GCA_029593785.1 of Cabassous unicinctus. Lineage (NCBI taxonomy): Eukaryota > Metazoa > Chordata > Mammalia > Cingulata > Chlamyphoridae > Cabassous > Cabassous unicinctus. The sequence continues at coordinate 24,441 of JAQZBX010005284.1, forward strand.
AAGCTCAATCTGATTGGTGGCTCTAATATGGAGGACGGAGTCCATCCCTTAGGTCAAGAAGACTGACAAAAGCAAACAAGGTGTTTGGATTCCAGCCTGGACTGCAGAGCTGTGGTCCTGGCATACCAATTAAGCAACAATGGCCCAGTCCAGTCATACAGATTAGGCAAATGAAGCCTGGCAGCAAAATGGTAAATCTTCCCAAGCACGCTCCATTCTTGATCGGCAAGATTTATTTGCCACCCTCTATCTAATGACTTAGCTGCTTGTTAGAACTGGTTTATTGGCTCAAGGCTAAGCTGGTAGACCAAAGGTCTTCAGTGACTGCCACTGAGCAACATTAAGTCAACGAGTAGGGATTGATAGTGTCTACATAGATGGATTTTTCATTTGGGATTGTTTAGTTTCTTAAAGGAGGCTGTAATAGTCCCTAGAGATCTCTATAAATAGAATGGATACTCTTTAGTAATAAATCAGGGGAGAGGAAATCGATCATTTCTGGGGACGTTTTGCAGGCTAATGTTGTAATTTCCAGTTTTCCACATGTGGCATTTTCCATCACTTTACCTTGAAGTGTGCAAACCTACATGACATAATGTCTCTAAACGCATGAAACTCAAGAGCAGACACTTACTGTTGGTTCTCTTTCCTTCTTGTGAGGCTACAAAAGCTCCATGTTAAAAAAAAAGTGAAAATAAATTTTAAATGGTTGTGTCCTGCTTCATGGTTTTTCTTCCAAATTAGAGAACACGACTGGAAATCTTCTGGAGAGCAAAACAAGAAAAAAGGATAATGAGCTCATTGCCCCAATGAGATGCAAATTCCTCGTGCTTGGCTGGATTCAATCACTAGTTAAATGACTTTTCCACAGAAGCCTCACAGATTTGTAGCTTAGCAAAATGAGAGATTTCTATAGGTCATGAAACATGTTATCTTTCTCTCATGGTCAAAGCCCTTAAGTGTTAAATCCACAAATGTCAAGTTTATAATGAGTTTCCATTAAGATATTTAGTCTGCATTTGGGCAAACTTCATCCAAGGGGCAACAAGGTTAGAACTTCCTGGTTTGAATAATCAGGAGTCATTTGATGTACTGAGTCAAGCAAAGACAAGAGCATCATCTTCCACTTGTGATTTTTTTAATAAAAAAAGGTTTTTTGTTTTGTTTTGTTTTGTTTCTGTGACCAAACAGCTAAGTACAGTCATTATAGAATAAAATGTTTAGAATTATATATTCATTAAAAAGTTTTGTGAGTATGGTAACATTTCTAAAGATTTGTGTGCCTTTCTCACTAATGATGCCTACCTTGTTTCAGTTATTTTAAGTCAAAGATTCTTAACTGGGGATATAAAGATCAACTTGAAAGAGAACATTGACTCTATGACCCAAAGTTACGTATGTTTGCTTTTCTGAAAAAGGAGGAGGGGGCCTGTTAGTTTTCATCAGGTTCTCAAATAAGTAAGTGATCCAAAAAAAGGTAAAGAACCACTACTTAAATGAACCCTGCTGCCCTCTCTGGCTCTCCTCACAAAAACGGGCCTCAGACAGGAGCAGAGCATTTCCTTCAATTCTCGCTGAATCTTTTTTCTACATCTAGGACAGATATGTTGCTTGGCTCTGGAGTATCCTGGCTTCAAGGGTAGTTTTTCCTCTAATTGCTTAAACACCGTCTTCTACTTTAGTTCCAAGGTCCTTGGCAAGCTCATGGTTTACCCAGGGAAGTTTAACCTTCCCCAGGGTCTCCTCCTGTCAGCTCTCCCTCACTTCCTCTGGATTCCAAGTCATGCAGAAAAGAGAATTTACACAGACAGCATGATGCCTGGGGAATTTGTGATCCCGGGGAGTTATTTGGTTTATGAACATTCTGTGATTAAAAAATAATGCCCATTCATTGCCTATTACAGAAATCTGGAATGCAGAGAAAAGGTCAAAAACAATATAATAATTCTCTGTTTTCCACTAGACAGTAATAATGACTTTTAAGTGTTTTTTTTTTTTTTCATATTTTCTCCCATATAACTATAATATTACGTTCACTCACATAATATATTAATTTGTAAAATATAATTACACACACTAAAGCTAAAAAGGTAGATTATAGTATGTGTATCAAAGCTTAATGATTAAGATGTAAACAGAACATAAAATATCTGCATGGCATGGTAAAGGGATATATCCTCAAAATGGAAGTTGGACTCTTTTTTATTAGAAAAAGTAAACAGCTTCCTGCAGTTATATGGTGCTTAGTGTTTGTTTCTTGAATACATATACATGTTTACCTTGTGATATACATTTTTCTTAAAGGAAACATATCTGAAGAGGTTACATGAAGATGTTTTCCCTTTTAATCCATTTACTTATATTTTTGCCATGCCCTATTGAAATAGGAACAAATTCTCATTGGACATTTATTATATTCTAAGCCATTTTTCTCCTTTAGTCTGTACAAGATACTCTGATGTAGATACTGTTGTTATCCTCATTTTATAGATGAAGATACTAATACTTAGAGAAGCTAAATAACTTGTCCAGGTCGTAAAGCCTAGGCAGGTTCAGGCAAACCTAGCTCTCTCCTACGTGGGAGCCTAAGCTCTTACCACCTTGCTGGTGGTTCTCACAGTGTGGTCCTCAGACCAGCAGCAGCAGTAGCGCCTGGGACTGTTACAAAGGCAAATTCTCAGACCCCATCCTGGACCTCTGAACCAGCAAGGCTGGGGATGGGACCCAGCAATCTGTTTCTTAACAAGCCCTCCAGGTGGTTCCAATGCACACAAAATTTGAAGAGCACTGCCCTACAATAGACTGCCTCCAAATCTGCAAAGGTAACTGATACAAAATTTTTAAAAAAATCTTTGCAAAATCCATTTTAGATTGTTGCCACACAAATATTTGATTAGTGTTTTATTGCTTAAGCTCTCAGAATTCTACTTTGGGGATTCCTTGAGTGTTTTATGCATTAGTTCATAATAATTGGAGCTTAAGTCCAAGACATCAATGCTTTCAGTGAAAATAAAGGCCATAGTGTAGTGAGGGAGCATCATGGAAGCTTCCATTCTGTCTTCGCCTTGTTCATGAATGATGAGCTCCATTGAAATTCAACTGAGCAGCTGACTACAAAATTAAAAATGCTGTTATACAAATCAGGCTTGCTGATTGTGAATAAGAAGATGAAAACTGTTTTTTAAACAGGTCCAATATATAGGCATATTTTTCAAATAAATGAGTTTTATCATTAGAGACTACAGTATCCTGACAATCTTAGTTCAATTGTCCCAATGTAGTTTTTCTTCCTCAAGGCCTACTATCTTGATCCTAGTTTATAAGTTGTTTTGTTTTGTTTTTCTTCCCCTTGTTTTTCTCTGTAGGTGGCTGTTGAGGAAGGAGAAACTCCTACATTTAGAATGTCATTTACATATTCCTGAAGTCCAAGGCATTTTGGTGTTAAATGTATTAAAATTTTAAGATCTTAGGTACAATTAGGTGTAATTTAATATAGATGTGGCCAGCTTTGGTGTCCCTGGGTAGCTGAAATTCAATTATTTTAATTAGTATTTGAAAAGGAAGGCCTCCTCTAGCCATCGTAATCATATTTTCACTGTATTTTTATTCCTTGCTAGATCTGACTGTCTTAAAATTTAATTACTGTTAGCCAGACCTTTATAGGAAGAATAGAAATATTTTCATAATAGTGTTAGCGTATTAAATGTAATTTTCAGGTGGTCCTCCTAGGATTCTAGCACTCCTCAGTAGAGCCAATTTTGCTGCCTTTTTTCTGCCCTGACAGTTCTCATACATTCAAATCAGGAACGTATTCTTTCCCAACTTCTCTGATGCTGTTAGAGCTTCATTGCCCTAGTATATTAAAGTATTCATTCATTTGTGATAAGGCTGTCAAATCTGATATACATTTTAATGCTATTCATAAAATTATTAAACATGCTAATCTAAGCTCTTCTATATTTTTAGGCAGAGTTTTGTTGTTTTTCTTTCTGTTGTTAATTTTTTAACCATGTTAATTGTTTACAATTCAAAATGGGAGGGTTTTGAGGAAGAAAAGCAAAGATTGCTATATAAGGACATAAAGGAAAAAATATACATTTTTGAGTACAGGCCAAAGACAAATGATGTTAAGACATTAGTGCTTAAAAATCTTAATGTGACCAAACTTTAAAAGACATGGATAAAAGAATGTTATAGTTGGAATTCTGAAGTAATGTGAGGGACAACTTCTGAGATCAAGTCACCTGTCTGGGACAAATGAGAAGACTGTGACTGAGGGTCACACGCCACGTCTGGTGAGAGCAGCAGATTCTCATGGGGCTCAAGTACTCCCAAGCAAGCTTGGCACTTGTGACAGGAGAAGGACCAGCCCCTGCAGCCTGTTACTCGCCCCGACAGGTTATTTGTCAGCCAGAGTCTCCTAATTACTGGGAATTAACATATCTATATTTCTATGTTTGGTCTTAATTGGGACTTTTATTCCCTAATTCAGAAACAGCCAGAGAATCCAAACAAGCTGTCTTTCACATTTTAATTACCTCTAATTGTATTTCCTCTTATTCTTGCAGCAAATACAGAGCATTCTGTTAACTTAAAATAAATGAGGGCTTCTAGTGGATGTGATATTAATTTCCACTTTTTAAAAATGGCATCCATAGTGGATTTTAGCAGAAATGGGTGTGTGGTTGTTGTGCACAGGAATTTGGATTGTTCTGCTTATTGAGTTTTCAGACACCACTTAAAAGTGAAAGTCAGAGAAAGACTTACTGTGTGCTGTTTAGGACAGACCACACTTTCATCACATGATTTTTAGTATGTGATAATAAACAATCCAAAAGCGCTCAAGCTCATTGCTGCACTTCACTTCCTGTTGGAGAAACAGACAGAACGACAACCAAATGGGTTTCACTGTTCGGTCCATTAATAAATTTTCAATTCCATTGCATTTATACCTTATTATTTAAATTTACAGAAATCTGTGCTGGCATTCCAAGCCAAGAGTTTTCTGTGATCTGCCGAGATGGGGTATATATAAATATATCCTCATGCGTGCTTATTTCATTTATATGTGCCGATTTTTCTTTTGATTCTGAACAGAGTTGGTTGGAGAGAAATGAACATGTTACTTTAGGTATGTAGAACAATGTTAGTAATTTGTGGGACAGAATGGAAGAGGAATTTGTGGTTTGAAATGTCCACGTTCTCCCCTGCCTTCTGCTCCCTAGAGCTGCTTCAGCCGGACTCCCTCAGGCTTAGTACCGACCTTTGTCCCTCTCGAGGACGGGTGTGACTTTCGTGACATGCAGACAGCCTTCTGGGATTGCAATCATGGATGGAAGGAAAATCCATGGCTGTTAAAAAGAAGCATTACAAAATGTGAATGCCAAATGTTTTGCTTTCTCCTCAGGTAATTAGAAAATAGAAGGAGAGCAAAGAATGGAGAGCTTTAGCAACAGTCTAAAGTATTGTATGTTCAAAATAAATGGCCAAGGGAAGCGGGTGTGGCTCAGTGGATAGAGCCCCCGTTTACCATATGGGAGGCCCGGGTTCGTGTCCTGAGCCCGGCACGCCGGCCTGAGTGGTGCGGTGGGCTGATGCAGCAACCTCACGGCAGGACCGGCAGGAAGCGGGTGTGGCGCAATGGATAGAGCACCCGTTTACCATATGAGAGGCCCCGGGTTCGAATAGACACATCAGCACAAGCAGCAAGGGGGGGATAAATAAATAAAATAAATAAATCTTAAAAAAAAATAAAAATAAAAATAAATGGCCAAGACTTTATCTATTGAGGAAGAACCTCAGATTTATCCACTTTAACTAGAAAAAGGAGATATTAGGTGGACATATTTTCTATTTTAGCAGTTCTCAGTATGGAATTTCAAAACATGATGTCTTAGTTTGCCAGGGCACTATGGCAAATACCATAAAATGACTTGGCTTAACCAACAGGGGTTTATCAGCTCACTATTTTGAGACTAAGAAATCCAATATCAAGGCTGACGTTGGCTTCCGGCTCATCCCTGTATCTTTACCTATGTCTGAATTTCTTCTGTTTATAAAAGACTCCAGTAATCCGGATTAAGGCCCATCCTCATTCAGTTAGGCCACACCAACTAAAATCACATCTTCAAGATATCCTATCTACAATGGGTTCACTCCCAAATAAATGAGGATTATGATTAAGAACATGTCCAAATTGGGGTACATAATTCAATCTACCACACATGGTCTTCAAATATAACCAACACTGAAATAGGAAAATGTATAAAAATATGTATATATATGTGTGTGTGTGTG
>JAQZBX010005284.1:30837-57158 GCA_029593785.1 Cabassous unicinctus
ATATCCTATCTACAATGGGTTCACTCCCAAATAAATGAGGATTATGATTAAGAACATGTCCAAATTGGGGTACATAATTCAATCTACCACACATGGTCTTCAAATATAACCAACACTGAAATAGGAAAATGTATAAAAATATGTATATATATGTGTGTGTGTGTGTATATATATATATATATATATATATATATATATATACACATATACACATGCATGCATACAGAAATATTCTTTCATTTCTCCTTGGTTAATCTCTACTCTTCCTCTATGTTCAGTTTAAGTGTCACCCTTCAATATGGTCTCTTTTAAAAATTATTCTAGCCTATAAGACTCACCACCTCCTCTCAACCAATTTTTTTCTTAAAGCCTCAAATATTTAGGAATCTAGCCCAAGAAGGTAAAACATCTACATTGTTTATTTACAATATAGCTAAAATAAAATTGCATTTTTAATTCCTAAATCCTATTGACTCCCTGACGAGGTCATAAGTACTAACAATTCTTTTTTAAGCTTGAATACTTATAGTCAGTATAGTGCCCTCTACAAATACTTGTTGTTGATGATGACATGATGAGAAGTTGGACAGACCTCTCTTGTGAACCTGAAGATGAATCTGAATGCTGATAAAGACACAGTGATATTAATAGGAAGTTCTCAAACTTAACTTGTATTGAAATTATAGAAAACTGATTGAAAGTTCTAGAGCAGTGCAATCCAATGGGACCTTCTGAAGTGATGGTAATATTCTATCTGTACTCTCCAATATGGGAGCCACTATCCCCATGTGGCTTTAGGCACTTGAAATATGGCTAGAGTCACTGAAGAACTGAATTTTTCATTTTAATTAATTTAAGCTTAAATTTACATGGCCACTTTTGGCTTCTGGCTCCCATATTGGACAGCACAGTTCAAAGAGAACTTGAAGACACTTTTAGATTGGTAAGTCACTCCATAAGTTCTAAAGGCTGGTGTAGTAAAGTATTAGGGTCATTTACCCCTTTCCAAATGCTCCTATTTAATAATTAATTAATAATGTAAGGCAGTCATACCCAAAGAATGGTCTGCAATATGGATAAGGCCACAGATTGTTTATTATAGCCCATGACAAAATTAGTAGAGAAATTGAGAGTATTTAGAAACTTCTATAGCTGTGTGGCACTTATGTGGCATCCAAATATAAAATCAGTAGACTCATGTCATTAAACAGAGCAGAGGCTACTTTGGGTATTGTCAAACTTGCACAGTGAGTCCCATCTAGCTTGAGCAGTGTATTGGTCAGGCGCAGGAAGACCACATATTTGTTCACAAAGGATTGGAACTTTTCAAAAAGGTGTTCTCTTACCACAGATAGTTTAAGAAGGCCAGAATAGAGGGTTAGGGATTGGAGGACAGGATTCTAGTCTATTCCCCATTAACCGGCTAAATAGTCTTGAGCAGACTTCTCAGAATGACAGGACTTGAAAACAGAAGCACCCTTAGAAATTATAGACTCCAACCCCCTCAATTTGCAGATATAGAAACCAAGTCCTAGGAAGGATAAGTGACAGACCTCAACTACTTAAATCAGAGCTTAGGGAAGAACCCTCCTCTGGTTCTCTCAGGCAAGCTCTTTTTCCACTAACACAGATGGATTTGGGCCAAGAGAGATCTTGTGATTCTTTCACTCATCAAATGGACGTTTGAAAATATTACTACAACACTTCCATAAAATCTGCCATGCAGTCACCTTGTGCTTGTGCGAAGTAAGATTTCCTTCCTTTCTTAATGGGTTGTCACCATATTGAATTAAAAAAAAAAAAAAATTAGTGCAAATGAGGTATCGCTATGGCTCTATGCATATGGAAAAATAAATGAATGAACCCAACTCTTATACTAAAGGTTTAGATTTTCAACACCTATTGTTTTTGTTGTTTTGCTGAGCCATAAAAGGATGCTTTGTATTTTGATTTTCCCCAATTTGTTCCTGGATAGTGGCAAAATGTTTATGGGGTAGAAAAATTTATGAGCTCCTAAAAGGAGTCAAGAAGGGATTCCACAAAGCAGTGTTGTACATATTGGAAATAAGGCAAGTGCTTGATTGAGATTGTAGTAGGTGCTTTTTGATGTTCCTCCCAAATTCCTATATAGGTCGGGGCTTCCGGCACCTTTTTCTCAAGGTTTGCTCTTAGCCAACAGGGAGCCTTCTTGCTTGAGAATACACTTCCCCTTTCCCTCTCTTCAGGAGCCAGGGCAATCTGCTGCCAAGTACTGACTGATAGGGGTTCATATCTCACATAAACTCTTGTGTATTTGGGTATGGGGGTACGAATGGATGGTCCCTAGATCTCAAGGGATGGTTGATCCTGTGTTGCTCCAAAGCTCCTTGTGGGATCAGCCTCCAGCTGAAACCCCATCTGTGCTGGCCCCTTCCCTACCCTATTCTGTCTTCACTTCCTTTCAGGTTTCTCCTGAGAGCCCTTGTCAACAGATCACTTTTACAAGAATTCCTTAACCAATGTCAAAGTGTAGGCTAATTAAAAATTTTGGCCAATTATTTTTTATTATCACAAATATTTTGTGCACTAGCCTGATATGAATTCAGAATAATATTTAATTGTCAACTTCTTAAAGAAAAAAGAGATGCCTAAATTTTTAGATCCTTTTGAAGTGTCTTGAAAAGTCTTCGTCTCTTGAGTTTGGACCCCTTATTATCTCTGATCACTGATTTTAGAGCAAAAATTATGCTCAATTATAGAACACGTAGCTATTGCTGACATGTGTTAATTGCTATTTCTCATCTGATGAGACCATTGTAAAAGTTTCTCTGTAAGAATTTAACACCACGTCTCAAGTAGATGACTGTTTTCTTATGCAAATGCAAAATAGTTACCCCGTATTTTTAAATCTATGAATATTTTTACTGTTATTTAGTGGGAGAGTTAATCATCCAAATGTTTTATCTTCTTTTTTTTCTTTTTAGCTTGCTTTATTAATTTATGATATATAAAAACTTGTTTAACATAAACTTGGGAAAATATAATTTCCAATTGTATATTCAAATCATGTCAGTGGCATATGAAATGGAATTTATTAAGGAAATGTTATAGCTATTTGCATAATTTTCTAATGCTGAAACATGAGAAAAATCTAACTACTTATTTCTATAGCCCACTTTAACTTTGTGTTCAAATAAACTACTCATTCAACAACCTAAGACTTTTTCTTTCCTCTGTGGAGCTGGTATACAATACACACAATATGCACTTAAGCTCCTGTAAAAATAATGTATTCTTCCATTTTCTTCTAAATCATTTAAGTCTCATGTGCTTGTTAATAAATTTAGTTGCCAGTCATCTCCTTTTGTAGCTATTTCCATTTGAGATTTAGTAAAGGTGGTGGAGTCACTAAAATACCAATAATATCTTCAACAATATTTTATTTCTCTTTATTTAATTGTTTTAAATGACTCAGTCTTTTACTACCCATTCAAGAAATATCTAATTAGTGATTTCTTCTTTTTCTTTTATTTCCTCCTAAAATCAGAATGGCATTGCTGAATCCCTTCTTCATTTGCAGAATATCCGGAATAAATGAAATGATTCCCTTTTGGGGAATACAACTAAACCAGAAATTTTCTATGATTTTGAACAAAAGCGACATCATTCGTAACGTTTCATACTGTGCCGATGGAGCCCAAAATCTACAATTTAAGCACAGCAGGACGTTCCCACGAAAAAATAATGAAATATACATTTTTGTGCATGATTAAACAAATATTTATTGTTAGCAAATGGGATTCAATAATGCAATCCCTACATTCAAAGAGATCAAATTCTAAAAGAGATGGCAAACATAGAAACATGCAATCCTAATACAATGTAATTAGTACCAGATGTTCCAACAAGACTCTCTGGAAGCACAAAGGTAGGGAAAACTTACCCCTGTGCTGTTTGAGAGAGAATGAGGGAAGATTTTAAGTTGATGTGGTTTGTAAAGTTTATTTGAAAAGGGCAGTTTTAAGATATTAACCCTAAATTAATTTTCTCATATCTATGACTAAAAATAAGATTTTAGTTCTTCCTTGCTAAAATCATTTTCTCTCTCATAATTAGTTATCTTTCACATCTACCAATTTAGTCAGGAGACTAACCACCATTACTAAATCTCTTCTACATTCACCAACTCAGGGGAGCCTATGTGGCTCAGTGGTCTCATACTAACTTCCCACATACGAGGTCCGGGGTTCAATCCCTGGCCCCGGTACCAAAAAAAAAAAGAGTTGTTGGGTGGGCCATTCGGGATTCTTATACTTACATTTGGGAAATCTGAGTACTAGTGAGGGTCTAAAGAGCTCTGAGTCCTCCAATTTTTGTGGTACAGATTTGGTAGGTGTATATCCCAGTCTGGGTTGGGGTTCCAGCTATTGGTTTGTGTCATTGAGGATGCAGAAAAATTTTATGCCTTTGTCCATGCATCTTTGACTAGAATTCATGAGAGAATAAAATAGGTGTTAGCTGATATTCAGGAAATTCAGAAGATAATAGAATTTCCACACAAAAGAAAAACTTGTATAAAACCTGAAACCTGAAAATATACATTTTAATAGTAAATGCTAACTAGCAATGCAAAGACCGAAAATCTACGTTGCACAATATTGGGTACCACAAATATGGATGTTTTTATCCTGATCACTAAGCTTTATCATATGTATAATGTAGTTGATGCTAAAGGTTCAATGAATCAATTGGCGATTAAATGATTACCAGTTTTCAGATATGTGGAGGAAATCATGCACTTAGAACGTTATACTGTACTTAGTAAATTCCTAATTTAACCAGTAATAAAGGCATTTAAGAGCCTCTTAACATTATAAAAAGATATACAATTGCTAAACTTGACTCCTGTAAAAAAGAGAGAAAGAGGAGTGAGGTGGCAGCAGGGGTGGGAGAGGAGTTTTTATTTATTCAAACCTCCTCTGTTGAACATCTCTGGATATTTGTGGATACTGTTAGTTCTTCTTTTTATTTGTTCCTTGTCAGAAGATTTACTAATATCACAAACAAGGAAAATAGTTCTTAAGAGTTCTGAATTGATTAGCCATTCAGATAGTAGCTAGTTCTTTGCCTCATGAACTAGAAGCAGTTTGGGGGAATTAATAGAAAAAGAAATTTGCCCTGAGCACACATGTCTTTTTCTATAAGAAAAAAATAATGAAAAGAGCAAAATATAAGTTTTTAATTTTTTAAAAAAAAATTTGGTAGCATATATATTACATACAATTTCCTATACAAAATGGTAATTTGAATCTTTCATTTGTAATTTTGAGGGAGATTGAAGTGCTTTTTATACAAAAGAATTATCAAAAGACACTGTCTATTTTTTTTCAAACACTGGGACCTCCTGCAGCTCACAATTGTGCTGGCATCCTCTGGTTCCCAGGATTCTGATTGATCTCAGCTGTCCTGTTTTGATTCAGTTGCTCCCAGAATAATCAAATGCACATCATCACAGGGCTATGAAGCTGTATAATTATTGAGGAGGTGGGTGCTATTTTTCTTGCTGTATGTCTTGACATTCTGGGCATTATTTGATGCATGAAGTAGGCTTTACATAAATAGTTGAAAAAATAAAAAAAAGCTGTTTTGGTTTTATTGTCACTCGGTTTTTATCTCTGTAATACAATAGCAAAGAAAGAATGTCCCAAAACTGCAATGAAAAAAAGATGGTACCCAAAGTTTCATTCAGTTTGCATAATGTAAACATTAAGTAAATTTTGTAAAAAAATATTTTTGTAATTAAGAAATAGTCAAATTTGAATTTATTATAATTCCCTTAAATGGCAAATACAAATATCAGCAAAAATAATGATCACAGGAAATGAAGACTCAGAGCAAAGAAATTAAACATGTAGTTTTGATTTTTGTTAAAAAGAAAAAAGAAAGAAATCCTCAAATATAATTCCAGTGAAGTTAGAATGTGGTACTCTAAGGGTAAAAGTACTCCTGAATTGCATCTACATGTGCAAATCCAGGGCATATTTATGAATCATCTTACAAATTAAAGCATATATATATTTGCTTTAATCATTATTGGCATATATATGATTTAAAAATTGGGGAAGAAGGCAATATCTTAGACAAGTGTCTCCAACTTCTTTTGAATAATTAGATACAGCCCCCCAAAATGGCCTTCCATTTGAATAATGTTTCCTATCATCAAATGACAGGAAAACCTAAATAATAGTGACTTAATAAAAATAGAAATGTATTTTTCTTATGTACACAACATCCATCAATAAACATACGGGCTGATGTGATAGCTTTATAACCAACAAAATCCCAGGGTCCATCGATCTTGTTGTTCTGCTGTCCTCAAGATGTGGCTGCCTCAGGGCCCAAGATGTTCCATTCAGTTCTATCACCTCTCCTTTCTAGCTACAAGGGAAAAAAGAGCTCTATACACTTCCCAGAAATTCTGCACTCCCTTTTCCTTCTTACATTCTTAGCTAGAATGCTGTGCTTAGCTGCAAGGCTGGGAAACTTAGTCTTTACTTTGGATATCCATGTGCCCAAATGCAAATTAGGGGTTCTATTATTTAGGAAAAAGAGAGGATAGATTATGATGGACATCCTACATTACATCACAGTACTTGTGGACAGAAAATACACTACTTGTGATGTTTCCCTTTTTTATTTATTAGTTTATTATTATTTATTTGTAGTATTATTATTACTATTACCAGGGACACAGGTCCTTGGGCGATAAAGACATAATGGACCCACTACTCAAGAAACACAATTTTCTTTTTGTCTTTATTTACTTACACCTAATGTTCCTAAAATCAAACACTTAGTTTTATCATCTTGAAAGACTCAAAGTTTTATCAGGATTAAAGGCAAATATAGGCCTCTTTGTCCTGGAAATTTACTTACTTCCTCCATTAACCCATTTATTATTTCATTTATCATTTAATAGCATCTACCAAATTTAAGACCCACTCTTGGACGTTGAACTATTTGTGATATTACAGATAGTTTATCATCAAATACATTTTCAAGGCCAAGGATGTTAACAAAAAGTAAGGCTTGTCTTATAGTTTCACTGGATAACTTATTTTGAACAAGCATGAAGGAGGATCAATGTGACTCTTAGGGTCAAGTATTTAAAAGATAAGTAGGCTTTAAAAAATGGAGAAATTTGGGTAATTTGGAATAATAGGAATTCTGATATATTTCAGAATATGGCAAACAGAAGGCAAAGAAAGACTAGATTATAAAAAATCCATAATCTACTTGTTTAAACAACTATTATACTTTAATCAGTTTTCCTCTTATAACACCCATTAACTGTACAGAAATATATAAAACAGTATAAAAGATAAGATAAGTATTATTCATCAGTCTGTCACCCAGGGAAAATAACACTAACTACTCTTAATATTTTGTTGTATATCATCTAGTATTTTACAGACATTTTCGATTATGTTCATGTGTGTATTCTTTTAATTGGGTGACTATTTTACACACTGTTTTGCATATTACCTTTTCAATTAGCATGAGAAAATACTTAAAATATATTACTAAATTGTCTTGTGAATCATGCCTTTAATGGTTGCTTAATATTTTATCATGTATCCATTCCATAATTGAATCAAGTCTGGTATTGGAAAAGTTGTGTCATTGTGCTTAGAACACATGCACTAGAGCAGATAGAGCTACATTCTAATTCTGACTACATCTTTAAGTGATTTGAGATAAAACATAATCCTCAATTTCCTCATTTGTGAAGTGGGACTAATATTACTACATATCTCATGGTGTTATGATAAGGATCAAAAGCTGCACCTAATGCATGGTAATGACTCAATACCTAATAACATGTTTAATTGGACCTGAGACAATTTCTCATTTTATGTTATCATAAACTGTTGACCCAGAACACTGTTGGATAAGGTGAAAAAATCATTTTCTCAATCAGACATTCGTGCTCTCTTTCAAGAAGCATTTATTGAGCATCTACTATTTGCCAGGCACTTTTAAGTTTTATAGTGAGCTTCTTTATTTGGTGCCTCATAAGAACCAGTTATTATAGTTTTGACTAAAATTTTTAACTGCAATTATTATGTTAACTGTTCAAGTAAATGTTATTTAAATCACCCAGTAAAGATTCTGTTAAAACACAAGTTTCTAGAAAATGTAATAGTGATTTGAAATTTGTTTAGTACCTTGAAAATATTCCTTCCACAGAGCTTTCCCAATATTCAAATCCTTATTTTGATCATCCAAATAAAATAAGTGTCACTTTCTTACATGTAAGGGCAAAAAGCAGTGTCACTTTCAAAGCTATTTCTGCACAATTCCAATGTTTTGGAGCTTAAACACTTTGCAATTTTTCTGTACTTTTCCCTATCATCTGCTTGAAAGCTCTGTCAAGATAAAGGAGTCAACAGCAGTACATTTTTTCTGTTATATATTTTACATTAGGAGACAGGTTTTTAAGAAAATCTGCAAAGACCTGGCCAGATCTCAAAAGGCAAAAGGTTTAACAAAAAGTAAAATGGCCTCAGAGCGGATGTACTGGCCGCAGCCACAGAGTTTCAAACCAGCATTTGACCCCTCCCCTGCCTCTGGTCCTGCTCTGTTCCCAGGCTTCTCCAGCGGCTCCGAGAGGTGTCTCTGAACCTCAGCTCTCTGAGCATCTTCCTCTACTCCTTTTTCCTTGTCTCTCTCACTCATTCCAATATCTAACTTAGCCTCAGAATTACCAGAGGCAGTTTCTAAAAATACAGCTCCCACCAGAAACATTGAATCAGAAACATATGTGTGAGGGGCTTGAGAATTTTTATTTTTAAAAGCTTTCTAGGTGATCCTGATGCAGCCTAAACATTGTCATTTGGAAACTTTTGGCCTATTTTCAAGGTCTTGAAACTCCTCATGACCTGGATTCTCCTTCCCTCCACATTTGTTGCTATTCCCAGCCCCTTTGTATGCCACATTCCGGCTTAGTAATGACAAATGACCTTTATGGAGTGTTTTCCTGAGATAGGCCCTCTACTATATAGAAGTACTGTATCAGTTAATATATTTAATGCATAACATTATACTTGGTGTGTTCAGAAGATGTCTGACACATAGGAAGCACATAATTAATGTTATTGAATTACATATTTATTATATTTAATTCAATATATTAAAGATAGATGATAGGTTTATAAATTAGATATGATGATGATGATAGATAGATAGATAGATAGATAGATAGATGGAACATGGCATGTATTTTTTAAATTAATCCTCACAGCAACCCTGTGAGTACCACTATTTTCTCCATTTTATAGAGTATAAAACTGAGATCAAAAAGTGTACACACTCTATACTGCCTCCTATTCTGGCCACTTGCAGTTCCTTGAATGTGCCATGGTTTTTCTCATGTTTGTGCAAAAGATGAGAAAATTCATGTGCTGCATTCTCTACCCTGAACTCCCTGACAGATGCCCTGTTATATAATCTCTATTCATGCGCCACCACTGCATTCATTGTAATTGTCTATTTTACACATTGGTCTTACCTAGTAGATTATACATTTCTTGAGTGCAGGGACCATGCCTTATTGAGAAATGCATTGCTAGGATGAATATTGAGTCTGATACATGATTAATGATCAGTAACTGTTGAATAATAAATGAAGTGAACTACTGTGAGAGCCACATCTCTCCACCTGGTGGTAATTAGTGGAATCTCAGGAAGGAAAAATAGTGCAGGGATAACAAGGGAGATTTCAGCTTTAGAGTCAACTCCATTCTTTTGGTAATGGTGTTCTAGAGCACAGTGTTGAGAAGGATTCTGAGATCATAGTGCCAAAGAATTATCACCACAGTACCTATGGTCTTGGGAGGGGGAACGTGGCAGCATGGATGCCATGCAATTGCCATTCTTATATGGTCAGACTTGAAAATCAGTGATAATACTAGACTGAACTTTAAATTACTTCAGTCGGACTGACCAAATGGTGCTCATTAGATTGAATGATTGATCTTTATTTTTTTTAAAGATTTATTTATTGACTTACTTTATTTATCCCCCCACACACACACACTTGCTGTCTGTGTCCATTCGCTGGGTGGTCTTCTGCATCTGTTTCTTGCCTTCTCTTCTCATCCTTCTCCTCCAGTCTTCACGGGATTCGATCTTAGGGACCTCCAATGTGGGAGAGAAGCACTCTGCCACCTGCACCACCTCAGTTCCTGGTTTCTGGCACATCTCGCCTTGGCTCGCTCTTGTGTCTCTCCCTTGCTGTGTCATCATCTTGCTGTGTGGCTTGGTGGGGTCTGGCTCGCCGGGCCGGCCAGTGGCTCGCCTGCATGCCTTCTATTTTTTTTTTTACCAGGACGTCCCGGGGAGTGAACCCGGGTCCCTCCATATGGCAGAAGGACGCCCAACCATTTGAGCCATATCTGCCTCCTTGATCTTTCTTTAGGCTGTATTTTATGAGGTGGCTGGTTGAATTGGATCCAAGATTCAGATTAAGTCAACATTTCTTATATATTTGATGCCACATTCCTAAATGAAATTGATTAAAAAGACACCAAAAACAAAGGGTCAGTTTTCCACAGACCTGAACTTTAAATATCTCCTTGTTTGTTGTTTACTATGTGTAAACAAATAATATGGAAAAGGTAAAAGTTAATGTAAAGTACAACTTTACACATACCCAATGACCCTGTCATTGACAAAATATAATCATCATCCTACTGCACACTGAATTCCAGTGCTCATTTCATTAAATAAGAATATACTTGAGCTATGTCATTTAGGATCAAAAGTAAGTCTAACCTAATGATACTGAAAAAGTAGAAATATCTGCCTCTTTTTAGAATTTAGTTCTTGGCACTTATCTTCATATAGAGTGGAATTTAATATTTCCACAGGGGCAAAGGAAAGAAAGTACTATGTTTGATGAAACACTGTGACTTGCAAGGCCTGCGTGTGTGTGAATTAGGCCAAGACTTTAGGGACATTTCTGGACTAATATTTCATAAGGCTAAAATGTAGAGTTGGGAGGAAAATATAGTACTTAGAATTAGGTGGAATGGCAGGGAAGTCAGTATTTACATGCCTTTCTAAAGTGGAAATGTGGCCCATATTACCAACATTTTGTTATTAAAGAAATCATAAATGTATGACAATTTTTAACATTTTATTGATATTTTAAAAGCTCATCATTCATTGATTTTTTTCTTAGTAAAATCAGAATAGACATAATGAGATAGAAAGACAAAAACATTAAAATGATCTCCATAGCTAAGGATTCTCTAAAACTCAATATAACAGTGAAAAATCTCTGATCAAATGTTGCGTTTCACTAATTAAAGGAGAAATATATAAAGAAATTATTATAAATTATTTTTATTTTATTCCCTCAGTTAATTTACTAAAGATGACCTAGGAAAAAGAAAGTCTGTGTGTGTGTGTGTGTGTGTGTGTGTGTGTGCGTTTTCCACTGCTTTCTTCTAGAATAAGTAACTCTCTGGCAATAAAAATTTTATTGTATATCAGGCCATAGTATTTATGCCCAGTATCTTAAGCCATTATTTAATAATATAAAAATTGTTTTTCCAACCACACTCCATTGTGTCCTCCAATTGAGACAAGATGTTCAACAGATATATCATTTTATAACACTTTTTAAAGGTTCTTCCTATTGTGTATCAACAACATTTTTCTTCCTTTTTAATTCTAAACACATCTTCTTAATTTCTACTCACACTTGATTTATAGGAAGATCCATAACATATTTTTTATGTAATTGTAGGGTGGTAGTCAGGGTTTTAGGGATTCCTTCAAGTCTATGATGTAATTGTCAAGGTACAGAACTGTAGCTGTCAGTGAACTTTCCATCACACAGGACGTGGTACTGAGTACAAGGGAAGGACTACTGCTGAGGTGCTGTCTGAAATTCTGTCAAGTGAAATTGCTTGGATAAATCACCATTACACATCACTTATGAGATAACAGATGCCTTAGTATGCTTAATAATTGAACATCATTCTTTATCAATATTGAACTTTAAGATTGACGTGTTTTTTTATTTTAATTTTGTAACACTGAAAAGTTTTTAAATATTCTCTCTCCACATATGTCCTGGAGCTAGCTTTGTATATTTCCATTAAACCATATGTTTTATTTTCCTGGCTGCTAAAGCAAAGAACAAAAATGAGTTGGCTGAAAAAAATGGTAATTTATTGACTCACAAGTTTGTCGGTAGGTGAAGTCCAAAATCAAAGTGACAGTAAGGTGATGCTTTCTCCCCAAAACTGTGGCATTCTGAAACTGGCTGCCATGGATCCTTGGTTCTTGTTTTTCTGTCACATGGCAATGCACAAAGCAGCATCTTCTCCTTTCTCTTCCATGTTCCATGGGCGTCTAGCTTCTCACTGCTCCCTATGGCTTCTACCTCCTTCCATGTCCAGTTTCCTCTGCTTATAAGGACTTCAGCCATATTGGATTAAGGCCCACCCTCCTTCAGTTGGCACACACCTTAACTAATAGCATCTTCAAAGGTCCTATTTTCCAATGAGTTCACATCCACAGGACCAGAGGTTAGGATCTGAACATGCCTTTAGTGGGAGACATGATTTAATTCCCAATACCATATGTTCATACATATGTTATACAGACAATCACATACATATTTGTATAGTATTCACAGACTCATATCTATAGTATACTTGCACATATATGCTACACATGTGGTTTATATTATATTGCATATATATTTATAGTTTATATGCTTCTATGTGTGTGTTGCCAGATTTTCTCTAGATTCTTCGCTAAGGTACAAAATATGAATTTTAAGTGCAAACCAGTATAGTTAGGCAAGTAATTTTTTAAGGAAGGGAGGGAAGAAAAAGGGGAGAAAATAACAAATTATGGGTCCCAGGTAGAGAGGAAACAGGCTGAAAGAGAGATAAAGAGGGCTCATTTACAGACTACAATTCCCCATTACAGATTACAAATGCCCAGGTTACTTCCGTGCTGATCCAGGCAGGGGGAAAAAGGCAAGAACAGGGGCCTTGTTTTGCTTTGACGCTTGCCTTTTAAACCATTAATTATTCTGCCCCTTTTCTAATGACAGAGGGGTAGTCCCAGCTGTTTGCTATTGTGATTGGTTACCCCATCCCTCAATCCCCCAGGGAAGGCCAATGAGAAGGCCCTCTAGAGAATATCTGGGGCTTCACCTTGATTCCTGAGGAAATCTCATTCTGAATTGGAGTTCTCACAAGGGTCTTCCAGAAGCCATCTTTTGGGGTATTTGTGGCCACGTGGATTTCCTGCCAGGTTCCAGATCTGCCTATTGATTCCTAATCTACTAGCCTGCCTCATGTGTACATATATGTGTATTATAAATTTGGGGGGTTTATAGGTCCTTAGTTCATCACACTTATTTAGTAAATTTTTTTATGATATAGCATGAATTTCTTTAAGATTAATGTTAATAAATGCATTAGAATCTTCTATATAAATGCTAGGGTATAAAAGAACATGTTCCTTTTCACTGAAATAGAAGGGTACAGTTTATTCCTTCGCATAAGAGGATAGCTTTTACTAAGTAGATCAATTAGTTTATGTACTTTTTCTATAGTGGCAGTGTTTTTTGTATAATTTTACATATGTTACCTCTGATGCTATCCCCCGAACACATTTAGAGAAAGAAGTTTGTTTCTTTATTTGATATCCTTACATGAATATTTTCCTTGCTTTTAGTTTAAATGTGTGGTAGCACTCAAGGTTAATTCAAGGTATCAGGAAAGTATGATTGTGACAAGATTCAGTGATGACAGGCAAATTAATGTAAAATCAGTAGATTGTATATTGATACTTATCATGGGATCCTTGCAAAATGAAGTCATTATTTAATTAGACTTTTATTTTTACTGATAAATTATTCCCAGAATAGACTGTTCTGAGCTTTGATGATGGCTGTTCCATCATCACTTATGAACTTAAAAGGACAATGAATGGAAAACTTAGAAAAATAATAATCATAAGAGAAGCACAGGAAATTGTATGTGTTAAGCTTCTTTTCCTGCACAAGGAATAGAAATATTTTCTCTCTCTAAACCTATCAACTCTCAGAACCTCTTGGCAAATATAAAGAGGTCTAGTTGAGCACTCTGCAAAATTCTCATGAAGATTTTCACATCTGATTTCTTTTTGATGGCAACAACTCATTATCAGGCACTTTTGTTCCACTTGCATGCAACATGGCGTGAAGTTAGCCTGGTTTTGGAGCAATTTCAGTAAGATTTTGAGCTCATAAATGGTAGGTTAGATTCCTTGCTAACCCATAGTTTTCCAAATCTAGGAGCTAATAATGAAAATTTTCACCTGCACTGTGGCATAGATGACAAATACATATCTGTAGAAATTATTTTTGTTTATGTTAACATATGCATTTACATCTGATTCTTTCATACATATCCATTTTAAAAATAATAGTGAGAAAGTCCTATTCATGAAGATCTTTATTTTTCAGTGTTATTTTTTAACTTAATAAACTATAAAAATAAACATGTAATAAACTATAAAAATAAACATGTGTCATCTGTTGAAATTTCTTGTTGAAATTTAATTTCCTCCTAAAACACTACCCCTGTACTTTGTGTGAATTAATATAGTGCAATGAAAATTCAGGAGGATGCATGTTTTTAAACTAATTCATATTGGTGTTTTTTTTTTTTTTCATCTACTTTATTCCAATCTCATTAGTTCTATAGAGAAAAAACTTTTTGGTCAAAATTGCCAGCATTTTGAAGAACACACTACACATTGGAATACTTATTTTATTCCAGATATTGAGTAAATTCAAAGTAGATAAACCACCTTATGTAATTTTCAAGATATAAAATATTTATTTTTTTCTTCATTTTACTTAAAAGATCACAGAAACCTAGTATAGTAAAAGCAAAATACTAATATTTACAATTGATGTTGAAAAAAATAAAGGTTATTATTTCAAGAATACTCACCAAAGAGATTTTTTCAAATTAAGAATAATTCAAAAATCATATTTCCACTCTTATTTAAAAATTAAAATGTATCATATCAGTAAAAGCATAAGTCTAATCTATCCTCTAAATAACTTTTTTTAATTCTTGGTGAGGTTTATGCCAGTTTGAAACCCTTCTGCTCTAGGAATATAATTGTATGTATAGGAGTATTTGACCTTTAAAAAGTAAAACTATAGCATTCCTTCATAAATTGTCTTTTTATCACAAATAATTACCCTAATTATTCTAAATATGATTAGCCTTCTAGAAAATATGACATTTGGATTGGTCTTATTTGTTTCTATAGAAGAGATTTTTTTTTAGCATTCAGTAATGCTTCCATTTCTTTTCACAAGATAGATAGAAAAAAAACAGATTAAGACCCATTGCTTATTCTTAAAGAGACACTTTGATTCTACTTCATAGTTGATATCTGGGGAGGGGAAAATCAGTATGTGTCACTCATTCGCAGCTCTCCAAGCCATGGCAGTAAAGTGAAGAGTTCACAGCAGTCACTGAAGATATTAGTTCCGGGAGGCTGACTCTAATGTGTCTACTGCTGGTCATTCCGTTCAAAAAAAGAGATTGTTGCTCATTTGTAGAACTGTGTTTTGTTTTCTCAACTTGTACTTTAAGTTTATAGTTTTGGTGCAGTACCCAGTTCTGTTTTTAAGTGAGTACACTCATTCATTTATTCTCTCATTTAACAAATATTTATCAAACATTTACTATAGATCAAGTTCTGCATTAAATGCTGGGAATTCAACAAGACACAAGAGAAACGTGGTCTGTGTTCCGGCAAAGTTTATATTTTAGTGGTTCTGTAGTGTAGGTCTAATTTTGCAATGGGTAAAAGAACCTGTGGGGCTTTCAGTAGAAACATCTGTTAAATACATCTTTTGGCCTGATTCCAATTTCTTGGAACATGAGTTTGATGTAAAATTTTACTTCTCATTTTAAAAAATATTTTCATGGTACAGGATGCCCTCCTTTGTGTGGCTCAGCTGACCTTTCCTGCTTTGTCTCTCACCTGGCCCTTCCACTTTGTACCCTGTACTCCAGTTATTCTTAATCACTTGCATTCTGCATCAAGTTGTGCTGTATCCGTTCCTCAGATCCTCTTCATGGGTTAATTACAATTAACCTGGCATTTGTTTACATCATTTGTTTAAATTATTCTGGGCACCAGTGAGCAAACCAAACATGGTCTTAGAGTGTAGAGTCCAGTGATAGAGTCAGAAATTGATCAAATAATCATACAAATATACATTTACAACTGTAGATACATAGTGACAGTATAAAAATAATTGGAATTGTTCTGTTAAAAATGTTTTCCTCCACCTCATGAAAAATATTTTGTGAAAATATTTCCTGAATATTGTCCACCAATCTTGCAAAAATTAGTTTGACAGTAGCTGTTGGGAAATGGGGTGGATTTTTTCCTTGGAATTCCCAATCCTACCATAAGAATTTTCACTTCTTAGGTGAAAATTGCCCTTTGGAAAACTAATACATGCCTACATTGTAATCATTCCTGGAAAAGAGTGAAAAAGCAAATACCTATGAATGGATTCGAGCATATTGAGATATTCTAAGAAAAATCAGATTATTTTCAGAAGAAAATTAAGGCATAATTTTATTTTTATAAATCATTTCTTTGAAACTATCTCTTCTTATTTCTTTTTAATTATTTCCTGTAACTATTCTTATTTGAAAATTGACATCTTTCCCAACTACTTTCAAGATGTAGTACTGAACTGAATTAATTTACTGTTTTATCTGTATTTCCCCTTAAAATGCCTGGCATAATATGATGGTGATTGTATAATTAAAGTCCCAAGGTGCACTAAAAAGCATGCAACAGAAAGCAGACTGAGGTTGAGTTATGAATGCAGTTTCCATTGGGAGGAGCTTCTAATCATTTCATCTTCTTCATTGTGTGATTTGAGTATTTGTTCAGCAGAAAAGATAATTCCTTTTTGCTACAAACTGTCCTTGAGCTTATCAGACTTGGTTTAATAAATCTTCTCGAAAGATGTAATGACCTTCCTCTGCAGGCAAGCACTGTGCCATTCCAACATGGGGACTTGGAATTCTTAGGTGCATGGATCAAAGTGAACATTTTTCTCAGTGGTTAATGCTTTCTTCTCTCCACTAATGTCTGCTTTTTTTTTTTTTTGAAACATTTAGTAGTTGAAAAAGGTAAACTGGCCTCCTTATTAGCTAACCACCACTCCAGCTCACAGTAAGAGGCCAAGGTTATAAACAAAACAATGTTTCAGAACTCTGTGGAGTTCATGAGAACTGATTCAGGAAACCAATTTAAAATAATAAAATAGCATCCAGAAACCCAGCATAGGTTTGAAAATATCTTCCCTCTTGGGATTTCATTTGTCTTTCTATGATATTTAGGCAGGATTTTGCAGGCTTGTCATTTTTCACAGAAATAGTCATGTGTATAGAAACAGGGCTTCAGAACTGCTAAGTTAGAAGAAAACTACCTGAGTTCCGATCCTGTGTGTGGCCACTTACTTTTGGGGGAAATCATCTACCTTTCAGTGAGCCTCACTTTCCTCATCAGTAGACTCAAGGGATGGTCTGGAGAGCTGGTATTCAAACTGTGATCAACAGAGACCCAAAAATCACTGCAGTGGAGGAAGGGTGATCAAGAAGTCTGGTATGGGGTGCTCCAGGGCCCTTCCCCCATGTGAACCCAAACTGTTCCCATTTATTCCTCCCTTTGAAATTTTTTTTTCTCAGTATCATCTCTAAGCCGTGAGTTTCACTCAATGAATGAATGAACGAATGAATGAATGAATGTTTCTTTTTGGATCTAAAATGTATAAGGTACCTCATATCAAGTCAGATTTATTATGTTCATGGATAAGAGAAGGCAAGAGTGTGCTTTATCTGTTAAAAACAATTGAGTCCTTTTTGGTTGGAGTATTAGAATAAATTGGACTTTCTTCCAAACATTTTATATCATTTGCTAAGCAGCTCCTTTACACTGTTTGTCCCAAGAAAAAACAGTGACTTTGTGGGGGAAATCTTTGGCTGCTCTACTGGTAGTGCCTTCACAGCCAAACATTTGACAGGTTCTTACTTATTAAATGGTTAGCGATGTGCTAAAACCAGAAGCTCTACTCTCTGAGCCAAAAGAAGGAGGGTTTTTACACTCTTCTTAAGCTTTATCACATTAAGTTAAGAAGACATATGATTCAGAATAAACATGAATGTTGAGATGTGTTAATTTTACCAAATCATTCTGTTGTGCAAAGAATAATAAATGATTATTTGTTGGGGATGAGAATTGATTATTTGTTTCACACCAAAGGCATTTGTTGTTTGTGAACAGGTAACTGTATTTTGTATACCCCTATATCCTTTGAAACTGGTGCTTTTGACATCTGAATTTACCTTTCTATATGATTTTGTCAATCACTTTTTATGAACTTTGGAAATTATTCAATTCTCTTTAATTCTCTGTGTGTTATATAATATAGGTCCACATGTCAATGTGAAGTATATTGTTCCTTTACCAACTTGTATTCTAACCAATTGTGAAATCATATATATTGAGGGAAAATGCTGTGTCTCCTTAACATATTTTGAATTCATTTGTAATAAGGAAATGCTCAGGCAAAACAAAAAGTAGGTTAATTTTGAAAATATATTAAGATAAATCTAGGTCAATATTGAGATAATCTAACTAATAACTTCTGCCAATACATTTATCTATTCTATTCATTTTCCAAACTGCACAATCAATAGGTATAGCGAAATGACCTAATATCCATTTGCTAACCTACTTTGACCAGATTCACTGTATTAAAAAAAATCTGGAGAGCTGAACTGACCAAGTTTCAAGTTTTATGGGTGGACATATTTACCATGACTTGCTAAAATAGTTTTTCATTAAAATATTTATTTTTTCATTTATATATATAACATGTTACTTTAAAATCCACCAATTCATTTTGGCCCTGCCTTGATTTTCCTGGGGTTCCTTTCATTGCATCATGAAATGCACAACAATTTGGAGAGTGAGTGTGCAATTTAGCTAGACCTATTTAAATGTAGCCATATTCTTTCTCATTAATTTTAATTGTAATCCTACACATAATATTAATAAAGGCCTACAATTATATAAGAATTTAGAGTACACATGATTTGATGAGACAGATTTTGAACAATTCTCCTTGCATTTATGAAAACAACCTGAATGTATTGTTGAAGATATTTTAATCATAAAAATTGTAATGATTTTAAGAAAAAATCTAAAAAGAAATGGTAATTATGTTGTTTCAATTACACAGAGTGACATATGAAATATGGAAGTAGTAATTATAAAAATAATGCCAGGTAAATGTGATGTGCAGTGTGCTATATGCTAAATACTTCATACTCATTCCCTCTCTAATCCTCACAATAATCTCTGAGGAAAGAACTTTTCAAGTAAGGAAACTGATGCACAGAGAGTTTAAGTAACTTGCGAGAAGTGTTCAATAAATGTTTGCTGGATGAAATTGTAATGACTTATGCTGTCCTCTGGGTAGTAAATCAACTACTTTTCCTATATTTCTGTCCCAAGCTGGGTAACACCCCTATTCTAACACTTCCCCAATCTTCTGTCTCAGAAATGACAGCATTTACGTGAGGGAGAGGAGCTCCCAGATTCAAGCAGAGCTGGACAGCTTGAGAGAAGAGCTGTGCCATTCCCCTGACAGGTTGTTCTAAGCCTGTCTCCCCTTCTTAGATCACTGAACAGTGAGCTCTCGGGTGCTCCGATATGCACTGCTGAACAGCTGCAGAGTCCCACCCCAGAAGACTCTCTTTGGGACTAAGCCAAATGATCCTTCGTAAAACCGTTCCGCAAATTGCTTTGAAATTCATTTTGCTGCAAAGTGCTATGTAAATGCAAAGTGATTATCTTTATTATGATAACTAAATTCATGTACCTTTTCAAATTTCTACAGGGCCTATTTTGTAGACATTTTATGATGATACTCCATCATAAGCACCGTTCCTTAGCGTTGCTATCATTCTGAAACCCTATACCCCAACTGTCCAACTGTGAATAGAATTATTTATTAATGAAGAGATACCTGATTACTATATATAGAAGATATAGAAAATGTTCAAATAAAAAAAATAAATATTTATTAAATTCCTTCTATCCTTGCCAAAACTTGCCAAGGCTTTATACCAAAAGACAAGAGTAACACTTGGCCTCAGGGGCTTACAGTTTATACTAACATACCAGCACAAGTTCCTTCAATATAATATAGAATGATAAAGATAATAATATATACATCATCATGTAAATGGATTTCAAAGTGATTTTATTTTCATTGACTTATTTAGTAAACATAATTGAGCACCAATTATTTGCCAGGCACTGGGAATATAGTAGCGAGCAAAACAAGAAGGATCCTTGGCTTCATGGAACTTACTGTCTACACATGTAGGTTACATGGAAGAGTTAGGAGAAATCAAAAAGATAAGGATGTATAACAGGGTATTCCAGAAAGTGGGAAGTGTAAAGGGAAAAGCACAGAGACAGAGAAGTGTAGAATATTAGCACAGTGATGATTATAGAAGTTCTCTAATTTCTACCGGTATTTGCAGACTCCCACATTTCTCTCAATCAAGTATAAGTTAGAATTTCAGGCATATTATCAAAAGAGGAAATATCAAAGAGTGATGACTATTTTGTGAAAACACTGAGCTTCATTGTCTTGCTGTTTAATATTAATAATCTCTATACATTTTGTTGTTGATTGTTATTTTCCTAGACCTCAAGAAATAATGATCCACTTAGCTATGTAAGAAAATCTCTAGCATAATCCCTTTATTGAACCAATTAAGACTTATTCAAGATATTTTATAAGTTATATAATTTGAGTTTGTACTTAGGATAGCTAGAGTTTTACCATCGTAACCAAAATTCTATTGCTTAAAAAAAAAAAAAAAGGTGTATTTCTTGCTCAAATGACATCTCCATGTGTTACATAGTGTCCTCA
Organism: Cabassous unicinctus; assembly: GCA_029593785.1. Lineage (NCBI taxonomy): Eukaryota > Metazoa > Chordata > Mammalia > Cingulata > Chlamyphoridae > Cabassous > Cabassous unicinctus. The sequence continues at coordinate 51,893 of JAQZBX010005284.1, forward strand.
CTCTGGAACCAGAGCTGATGTAGCAGCCTCAATCTAGAACATTGTAGCTATGGTAGCAAAGGGAAGTGAGAGGGTATGGTGAACCACGCACTTTTCCTTAAAGCTTCTGCCACAAGTGACTCACCTCTCTTTCTGCTCATCAGTGGAATTGGCTTGTATCCACTTGCAAGAGTCAGCTGTCGAATTTTATGAGTCAGTTGTTAAACTTGGCTGTTATTAAAAATTAAATGATATAAACTTATAATTAATAAATTACATAAAAACAAAATTAATAAATACTTAAAGCTCACCATTTGCTAATTATTTTACTATACTTAACATCATCTAAGCACTTGAGGTTGTTTACTTCTATTGCATCTCTATGATAGAGATACTCTGTAATGGTGTGCTATTTCACATCTCTCTTCTCAGCTCCACATTCAGTGAACTCATGTTGGTAGCATGAAATCAGCCATTTCAAGATGATTTAAACCCCCCAAATCAGCAAACACTATAAATGAGGACTTTTTATTGTTCATCATTGCCTGCCACACGACTGGCTTACAGTCAATGGCCTCAGGAAGTCATGTGGTCATCCCTGAAATCACGTGGCCAGGAAGGTCTAATCCAGAGGTTGAGATGGATAAGGGAGGCATAAGGAAAGGAAGGACTCATCAGTGAGGCTGTAACTCAATTTTGATTCCCCTGATTTTCCCTTATGTTTTATTTGTCTTCTTTCAAAATCACTCATTTTTTTCCGCTACATTTGTTGAATACCCACTCTATATAAAGCAAATGTAGAAGTCTTTACAACTTATTCTTTTACTTCCTCATCACTGTTCTATTTGCTAATCTTTCCTTTTTTGCTAAATTCCTAGGTTTTACACACACACACACACACACACAGACATTTAACTGGATTAGTGATATAAAGCAAGGAGAATGATGCCATTAAAACTTTGAGGATCCTGAATTCCATTGACATATCTTTTGAGTTGCATATGTATTCAGAAAGGAGAAAAGTTCACACTGTCTTGAAATATGTAAAGGCTTAGCAAATCTTAAAAGTTTAACAAAAGATTTTTGTCTATAATTAATGGTAACCTGAATGGAACTCATAGATCTCAAAGGGACTTTGTACAGCTAAGTTATCTCAATTGAGACTGAGAATATCCTATTCACGCCTGGAAAAAGCAAAAGGCCAATTATAAAGTGCTTTGATGGTCGCTAAATGGCTGTGCAGAGCACTAATGAAAAATCACTTTCAGTGGACATTTGGTAGGATCCTGCTATTGTTTCAGATTCAGACAGTTAAATGAAATCAACAATAACACAGTCATTTTGAAAGAGGTAAAAATTGACAAAAGGGAAGTGAATAATTCACATCTAGCTGTGAACGAAAATAGTCTGAAGCCACAGCCAACTAAGCTACATGCTCCTCTTCCTGTGTCAGCAACCATGGTCAATAACAAGTCAAAGCCAAGAAAGCAGCCTGCGCTTTCTCCGATGTCGGCAACTCCAGTCAATAAAGTATAATTGGAACCTGCCAAGAAGGTAGTGTGTCAAAGGTGTATTTAAGCAGAAACTTAGATGCAGGACTGTTTGTGTAAAAATTGAGCACATAGTCTAATTATAAGTTTAAGAACTTTAAAAAGTTTGAACATTGTAAATCCGCCATGTGAATGATTTACTCGGCTGGAACATGACAAATGCGTCAATAGAGCTCAGTCAGAATAGAGGAGGAAGTGTCAACATCACACCGAGGGGCGTGGCTCCTAGTAAGCAATTAGAGGGCACCTTGAGAGATGGACTGCATCTCTTCATTGAGATAAGCAAAAAGATTAAAGTATCATTTCAGTTTATCTTTTTAGAAGCTATACTAGAGAAAATAAGCCATTGTTTTATTGTTGTTCAGTCAATAAACAAGAATTTTATTAGCTTTTGCTTGTTGGGTATTTCATCTCCCAGTCTACTATTTAGTTCAGACTTGCCAGACACTCAAAGAAATGATTACATGATATCAAAAAGAGCTTGGAGACCAAATGCACAGTCCACTTCACTGTTGATTGTGTAGGTAAGCTGTAGAGTGAAAGTTAAGTGAGTGGTAAAGAGCACAGACACTTTGGTAATCTTAATTATCTCTCATTGCGATTCCAAATCCAGAGGCTTCAATGGAAACAATTTATGCCTTTCTCTGGCAGTCTTACTTTTGAGGCTAAAAAGGACATTATATTTTCATATCTGAGCTCTGTTCTGCCTTGAAAACCAATACATTTCGCTTTGACGGGCATGTATTTTAGAGAGTACATTTTATAGTTAATAGTACACAATCAAGGATATAGATTAACTAATGGACTGGCTTGTTTAGTAGAATAAAAAAAGTAGTGCCCAAGATCACTTTCTTGAATGTAACTTAGCAGTCCACTGGCAAAACTGCATTAATCATCCTAGCATTCCCATAGAGTAATCTCCTTTGTCCTCATGTCATTTTGCTGTTAGATTGGTTCCTAGTCTATAGTGAATGGTGCTTTGGAGAGGAATTGTTTTGTTTTGTTTTTTACTAATAGCAAAGATAAATTCACCATGTATTATTAGTTTAGAAAAGGCCAAGCAAATCGTTTGCACATTTTCCCCTCATTGGCATCTTGATTCATTCCAGATAGATAAAGGGATAATCACAGAGAACCCCAACATTAGCATCAGTGGATGTTGTTTAACAAGGTCTACTTACTGTCGTGAGAGCACTCCACTCCCACTCTTCCAGCCCCATTTCCATGCCTGAAAATGCAAGGGCTGGACTGGCAGATTGACAAACAGCACTTGGAACATTTGAAGTATGTAGATGTTTTTGATTGTACCTAATTCTTCTATTTATATTAAAGAAAACAAGCATTATGATAATCACATGTTTTTTCATGCAATTTTTCTTCCACATTTTTTACTGCATTGTTTCTTTTTGGATTTGTTAATAAAGAAAACCTGAAGTCAGCTTTTAAATGAAAACTCTTCATTGTATTTGTAGTTTGACTTGCAGCATGTCACAATGTAAACTATAATAACCAGAAAGAGCAAAGTCAGGTTTAAGGTTTGATACAAGTATGGTGACCTATGGCTCTTTAAATATGAATAGACATTAGAATAATGACTCCGGGAGCCAAACTAGAAGAGAAATTGATTTGGGGTTTAAGGAAGTATGTGAAATGACATTGGAATTTCAAGAAAATGAAGCTGATTTTTATTAAGGTTGATATATATGTCATCTAATGTATATAATATATATCATATATATAGTATATAAATAATTATTCCTCTCTGTTTTTAGAAAATTAATTTGTTGAATTATGTCCTAGTTGTCTTACATTTCAATATGTCAAGATTGGCACCTTTGATTAGGAACGTGCTGTCAAGCTTCCATTGATAATCCTTGTGGTGAGTTTTGCAATGATCTGCATTAGCTAGCAGCCTCTTTGAAAACCAGAGGCTTCTCTGGTCTTCTTGTCTCATTGTCCAGACTAATTACTTGTTCAAGTCTTTAATTCTCTCCACTTTAAAGGGTACAGCACAGAGTCACTATATGGGTCTTTGCAAGGTTGGGAACTTGGATGTAGTAACATGGAATGAAGGGAAAATAAATCAGGAGACATGGGACTCTTTCTCTAATTGTGCAACTAATTAACCTGTCACATGACAGAAAGAAATCACTTTAGTTACCCAGGACTGAATTTCCTCATCTGGAATTCCTTTGATTTTGTATTTTCTACTATAATCCTATATTCTCAATTCTTGGCCAAAAGATGCAGCTACAAAAATGAGCCTTAAAAGATTAGGCTGGTTATTATTTTACTCCCATGGCTTTTTATCCAGCTTATTTGTGCCTGCCTCTTCTGATGTCATTTTCTCAAGGAAAACTGCATACCCTCTCAAAATAAGTCATTTCTGTAGTGATAATTTATTTCTGTGTCTAAATTTGATCAATTTTTTTTGATAATCGTCAATACTCTCCACTTAAAAAAAAAAAAAAAGACTTTTACTGAGCTGAGTATTTTGGTTTGGAGATGCAAATGATATTGAAACTCTCCCTTTCCTAAGGGTAAAAAGGGTATTAACCACCCACTTGTTTATTGGCTCTAATTAATAGTTGCAGTCAATTAACATAACAAATAGTACCAAATTTCAGTGCTTTAACATTTGACATCATCAAAGTTGGCATGTTAAGTCAGAATCCCCAATGAATTAATCCATGTCAACTCACATACTCCTTAAAAGCAAAAATGTGTTTCTTGGGTATACTCTAATGGTATCAACATTGAAGTAGGTGAAAACACCTAGTTCTATTCTGGATTCTACCACTTACTAGTTGTATGACTTTGGACAAGGTATTTAGGCTTTCTCACTTCAGATTTCAGTGATGAAATGGAAATCTCTAGCAGTAATTTCAAGATTCAGATGTGATCATGCATATTAAAGTGTTGAGACAACTGCAAAATATTATATAAAGAACTATTATTGCTTTTGTTTATCTCAGCAATAGGACTTACTTTTTGGGGGTGCTTGAGGAAGTTTAGCTCTCGTGTCTTCCATATTCTGGGAAAAAATTAAACAAAACACCTTCCTTGACTCTTATTTCTCTCACTAGTCACTATGCTATTTCTCTCCTACACTTCAGAATCAATTTTTTTTTCTCTTAACTTTATTTGTACATTTAATAATCGAAAATATAAACAATTGAAAACTAAAAAGTAAACACAGATGAATAAATATATACATTGCTCCATTAAATGTAATGGATATATATAAATTTTTTTTTGTGTGTGTGTGTGGATCAAACAATATGTTACACAATATATTTAGTTCATAGTAACGCATTCATACAGTATTTGTCCTTTTGTGTCTGGCTTGCTTCACTCAGCATAATGTCCTCCAGATTCATCCATGTTGCCATAAGCTTTACGACTTCATTTCTTCTTACAGCTGCATAATATTCCATCGTGTGAATAGACCACAGTTTGTTTATCCATTCATCTGTTGATGGACACGTGGGTTGCTTCCAACTTTTGGCAATGGTGAATAATGTTGCTATGAACATCAGTGTGCAGATGTCTGTTCGTGTCACTGCTCTCAGTTCTTCTGGGTATATACCCAGTAGTGGTATTGCAGGGTCACGTGGCAAGTCTATATTCAACTTCTTTAGGAACTGCCAAACAGTCCTCCATAGTGGTTGTACAATTTTGCATTCCCACCAACAGTGAAGAAGTGTTCCTATCTCTCCACATCCTCTCCAACACTT
>JAQZBX010005285.1:0-25585 GCA_029593785.1 Cabassous unicinctus
CGCCAAGATCCGCTTCTGTACACCCTGCTTGCTTGCAAACTGCGTCGGCGACCCCCCTATAAAAGGGAGCCATTTTAGAACTTCGGGGCTGCAGTTCCCTCCTGCGTGAGGTGTGCTGCAGACGCCCGTGGGCTTAGCTCAATAAAAGTAACTAAAGTCTTAAAGTCTGAGTATGGTCGATCTCCTGGGTTAAAACATTACCTACAGATTCAATCCCATCATCCTGTCTCAGCACAGAAAGCTCCTTACAGTCTGGTGAACCTGCCTGGCCCGCTATCTTATGCATCAATACTCCTCAACACACACCTCGGGCTCTAACACCCTACCCCCCAGTTCTGCTCCTTTTCCTAGAAAACTCCCAGAAAGTATCACTGATACTATCAATGACCCTAGATATAATCATTCTTTCTTAAGTCAAATTTCACCTCCTCAGTGAAACCTACCCGATCTCTCTCAATCAAATTTCGCCGCTTTGTTTTCTGTGTCCCAATGCTCCCATCATGCCTTGCTTCTCTCTCTACAAAAAAATACCTGATTCTCCAATGTCAGGGTCTGTCCCCCTCCTCGGTATGCAGAAAGCTCCTGGTGGCTGAGATTAGGTCTTAGAAACTTTGCCCTTTCAACATTAATGAAGATTTGTTTAAAAAGTCCCCATTTTTACAGAAAAGATATACTACAAAACAATAAGCAAAAATCATAAGGCACATAATTATATTTGCTGAATGAGTGAATAAATGAATTAAACTGTAAGAAAAAAGGAAAAAAGGAAATCAATTATACAAAAGAGAAAAACTGGGCTAATGCAAAATTATTTTAGAGTATAGTATAATTAATTCATCAGTAAATTATCCTCATGGCAGAGGTGGCAGTGAAGACTGCATAAAGAAAATGATACCAGACCACAGGATTTAAGGAGAAGTAAGATCTCCACAGGAAGTGAGAGGGGAAAGAGGACTAAAAAGAGACCAGACAGCAAGGCTTTATTTTATTTGTAATCCCAAACAGTACTGAAATGGATGGGAGAACAAGGTGAGCCCTGGGAGAGGGACTGGTCCATACTGGCTGAAGCCCAGGGTGCATCTGTGTGCTCAGTGACTGAAGGGGACGGAGGGGGAAGCAGGCAGTAGGGCCAGGATGCCATGATGGCACTGCAACCAAAGCTAAGCCAGCTTGGCTTCATTCGGTAGGCACTGAGGGGCCACTATGGAGTTGTTACGTATTACTTTTCTTTCTTTCTTTTTTTAGTAACTGAGAAATATGATCAAAGTTGAATTTATAAAGATTACTCTGGCAGCCATGCATAGGATAGATTAGACCAGAATTTCTTAATGTGGTTGGAGCACTAGCCTCAGGGAGATGTTAATACACACACATACACACACACACACACAAAATGATCAGATCATCTTGGAAAATGCTAGGTTAAGCAAGTGATTAAAAATGCTTTTACTGCAGGACTTCTGAGAACCTTTAATGTGTTTATATGTATCATGAAACTTCAAGAGGAAGATAAAGTATGTGATTCCCCTCCCAAATGTTAAAAACTCTTCTTTCCTGCAGCTTTCGTGCCACCTCTTTCAACTTCATTGGCTGCTCTTTCTCAGTTTCTTTTTGGAGGAGCCTCTGCTGTTATGTGAATTTCCATGGTTCTGTGCTAAGCCATTTTCTCTTCATTCCAAGTAGACGTCTTTTTGTCCCCCAAAAGATATGCTGAAGTCCTAAACTCTGGTGCCTCTGAATGTGACCTTATTTGGAAATAGGGCCATTACAGCTGAAACTAGGCAAATTAAAATGAATTCCTACTGGAGTGTGATGGGCCTTAATTTGGTATGCCTGGTGTCCTTACAGAAGGGGAGGGGGGACACAGGCACAGAGAGAAGAAGACCCTGTGATGGAAGAGGCAGATCCTGAGCGGAGCTAAGGATTGCCAGGCACCAAGAGAAACCAGGAAAGAGGGCTGGAACAGACTTAGGAGGGAACACACCCCTTCCACCACCTTGATTTCAGACATCTAGCCTACAGAACTGTAAGATAATGCATTTCTATTGTTTTAAGCCCCCCAGTTTTAAAACATTCTGATAGAGCAGCCCTAGGAAGCTCAGGCACTTCTTGAAGGAGTTTTCCACTCCTATCGGCTAAACTCTCCTTTCCATTTTTTATGTTTTTCCTGACATCTTTTCTTGCCTACCTCTTCCTCCTGATAATGAGGCAGGTGCTGGTCCCATGTTCATTTATAGCACCCTTGGGAGACCTCTCTCACTGCCTCTGTCGTAATGTACCTGATTGTCCCCTCTCCAGGCTCAGTAAGGTCTGGCATTGTTTCTTAGCTGTTCCTTGAATGGATATGCAGCACATAACATAGTACCTGACTCAATAAAATTTAGTTGACTAACTGAAACTAAAGGGATGCTCTTCTAGATTTTAAAGAGTTATAATTAGAAAGATATCATGTTCATCAAAGACAGCATCTTTAATCAGGAGTTCTCTACATATGCAACAACTGCTTGAAGTCACTGTTAAGCGAAGTTAAAAAAAAAATAACTGTCACATAGCTCCTTAAGACAAATTCTTTTGTTTTTATCTTTAAGGCATGATGTGAATTAATCAGGAAAGACTATGTGTCATCAATAAGTATTTGCAAATTACAACACAGGGATCAAATTTTACTCCTATTGTTCAGGATAATGGGAATATACATCAATTAACCAAATACTCAATATATAATCCTTTCAATAAAACTCCGTCTAAATTTTACATTACTCATAGTACAAATGATAATGAGCCTAAAAATTTCACCAGTACCTCAGTTAAAACACCATGGTTATCCCAGCTGTGGTAATAGTCCCTGAAGGATGTATGACAGATGGAAAAAAAAAGGCACTTATTTGATTTTAGCCTTTTTGCTATTGTATCTTTTTGGGGCAGGAAAAAGTTGCTCAGTTAAAATAATGAGAAAAATTATCCTGCAGGGTAGATGGGAGACAGCATTTTGATTTTAAGCACAGATGTTTATTTCTTGCTCTAAAACAGTGGGAGAAAGACAGAAAAACAAATGCAGACTAGAAAAAGGCCACTGGAAACGATTTTAACTATTTCTTGAGGGATAGTTTGCCTGGGTTTATTTTGCTGAAACACCCACACCCTTTCCTCTGCCTAAAACCACCAGGACAGGGTAATCAAAAAGTATCGGTTGAAATGTTTCACAACAATGCAAGGTATCTGTGGTGGAGTGATGTATGGGAGCCCTGTATGATGATATGCATGCTTGTTCTGTAAGTTCACACCTTTTAATATACACTGATTATTTAAGTATGTTCATGTATGAGTGATATACTTGAACAATTTGCTTTTAAAACAAAACAAAACAAAAATTATAAGTTGGCTAAAGCGAGTCCTAAGGAATCACTGAGCTCTGAAGTATATGAGAAAACAAAGAGATCTCTAAGATTTTAGAACAAAGCCACATGAAGATCAAACCAGGATCATCTAGAGACAGTGATTAGACAAGACAATGAAGCCACTGACCTTCAAGGGCTTCTCAACGTTCTGAGGATAAAGCCCAAACACTTTAATCCAGCATCCAAAGACCCTTCTTTATCTGTCCTCTACTCATGTAGGAAGTCTCTCTCTTTCTCTTTTGTTATTAACTACACTCTCTCTATACTCCATGATCCATCCATATGAAACTACCTGAAACTCCCAGGCACTAAGCCTGTATATTCAATCATGTATCCCTAGGATCTAGCACAGACTTGGCACATAGCAGAAAATAAATGTTTTCAGAATGAATGTATTACCCTGAATACAGGGATCTAAGAGCCACAACCATTAAATTTTGATCAATGGTCACAATCTCAATGCCTTGGTAAAGAGATATGCTGTGATTAGTTGTAAAGTGATTTCTCAATAATAAAGTACTTCAGTGTGCAAATGACCTACTTCCTATTATCTCCTAATAACATCATTCTAATTTATTTCCACCACAATATGCTATCCTAAGTGAGCAATAAGCAGGAAAAGCTAAAGTTTGAATTTGAAGAATTGTACATGGTCCACATTATGGCCTCAGGTGCACTGCCAGCCTGAGCTGCAGCAGATGTATCAGGGCAGAAAGAGTGAGAATGGTTTCATCAGAGAACCACAGACCTACAGCTTACCTCTTTGGCTAGGAGATCGCTAAGCACAAAGGCTTCAGAACCAGGTGACCAGAACGGCCCAGGAAGGGAACCAGGGAAAACTGGGCCCGGTGTCTATCAACACAGTGCATCAACAGGTAAAATAGGTATACAGTCACCTGTTCCTGTTGAGACAGAGAGAACTGCCTCTCACTTACTGTAAAATGAGGAAATGCAGAGAGACAGATGTAACATAAGACAAGCCAGGCAACAGGGAAGACCCAGTGCAACAGGAGAGCCCCATGCCAAAGACTCTAGTACCTGGACTATGCTTGCTGCCCAGTTATAGACTGGGGACCCAGCATTTCCCCTCTCCATTACTTTAAATACTTGTTATTTATTATTTAAAACAATTTCTTTAGTGTTCTTCTTTTCTCAGAGACCATACTGAGTTCTGCAAGGGCAGCTTTGACACTACATCTTCTGGCACATAGGGGGCACAGAACAAATATCTGCTGAATACATTCTCTCTTGTTTTCTTGTACATTCTTGTCAAGCCTTTGTTAAGAAGGAATTGAGGATAAAGCAAGTATTACACTTATTATGATAAACAAACTCCAAGCTCCACTGAGGAAATGAATGTTTAATTTGTTTGCTGCTATAGTCTCAGCATGCAGCACACTGATAAATGTTTGTTGAACAAATGAATGAATGAATAGAAATTAACATATATTTGTCAAGTTAATTTGATAAATTGAATATAGTTTATTTTTACTACAACCTCATTGATTCAACAATACTGATAACCTACTAGGTGCCAGGCACATGGATGTGGAGGAAAAAGAGGGGTAAGATATAATTCCTGTCCACATGGGATTCAAGGTCTAAAAAAGAGAAACATGGAAACAAATAATCTCAATAAATTTGTTAGATTTAAAAGCAGAGATCTGTGTATTTTAAACAGCTTTAAGTAGGGGCTCTTTGAGTAAAAATTTAATCAGAAAAGGTCCCAACCAATCATCTTGTCTTGATCATTACGTATGAGGAGAGACGAACAGTGATCAAGTTTTCTAGACCACCAACATCCCATGCAAGAATTACATACCTGGTGCCCAAAACAGATAAAATCCTGATTTTAATACTGTTAGGTCATCCAGTTTTTGCTGGCCATAAAACTTTCTAAAAAGTATTGGAAGAAAATGTTATCTTGATTATGAACCTATTCATTTCACCCCTCCCAATATTATACAAACTATAAGGACTACTATTTTAAAAGAAAGCTCTATATTTAGTTCATTTATATAAATTTCAATGATATATAAGCAAGTTGGCCATTAGATTTTGGATCTGTGGATTAAACAATAAATAAATATCACAAGAACCTTGAAAGCTCACATTTCTGTGCCTCTCTTTAATATTTCTCAGAATTGAGTGTGTCTTTTTAAACAATTGTTAGTACCATTTATAAAAACTGAATTTTAAGAATTACATTGTTCCAATAACAAAATACAACTTCTACTTCTGAAAGGAGTTATTATGATCTAACAGCTAATATCTGTTTAGCAACATTTCATTAAGTGTTCACTTAACACTCTTGAAAGAAATATCATCCAATTTAAAACTGAGGTACATATTACGCCATAAACACTGTATTTACAAAACATAGTGCAGTATTTAGTATTTGTTCTGAGTACCTATTGGTACATAATAAACTACTCCAAATCTTAGTGGCCTAAAACAACAACAAATTGTTTTTCACAATTTTGTGGATTGATTGGGTTCTGTAACAGTTCTCACATGGATTCTCTACTTTAATTGCAGTTAGACATTGGTTGCATCTACAGTCATCTGAAAAGTCAACTGGGCAAGATGTGCAATGGTTCAGTCACATGGCTGGAAGTTCACGTTGGCTGTCGACTGGAGTAGCCATTCCAGGTAGTGTGGGGTTCTCACAGCATGATGGCTGGATTACAAGACATGCAGGCAAGGCTTCTTTATGACCTAGCCTCAGAATATCACTTCTGCTTTCTATTGGTCAAGCAAGTTATTACAGTGAGCCTAGATTTAAGGGGAGGGGAACTTCCCTCTAATTAGACTCTAATCAACTTTACCTGTTGGCATAAAGGGCAACATCGGCACACAGGGAGTGAAGGAACCATCTTGGAGTCTATCGTCTACCCTATTATTCCAACTAATGCATATTACGCTTTAGATGGGTAGTACAAGCTATATATATTTTTTTTCTTCAAAAAAAAAATAAGCATAGACATATTTAATGAGAACTTAAGTATCATTAAGACACTCTGAAGAAAAATTATACTTTATGCCTGGGTCCATTTCAAGGCCTTACATGAATGTAACTCTGCTCTTGTAACTTTCAATATAGTGAAACAGAATGTAGCTCCACAAATGACTTTGTAAATTTCCTATGGGATAACTAACTTACCCAATAAATTTGTCAAGAGAATGAAATCCATTTTATTGTAAAATTCCACCTCTTACTCTCAATGTCTACAAAAATCCGGGAACCAGTCATCATGTTCTAGAACGCCTGGGTAAGAAATCCTTATTTTAAGAAGATCATCTGGCATGCCAAAATAAAAAGTATTCCTAGCCAGGGAAGTTAACATTTTCTTTGCAGGTAATTTTAAGAGAGTTGATTAGCTCATGAGCACAGTTACACAATAATAAGAATAGGGTGTGAAAAGAATGGTGGGAAGCTGGCAGAATAGGAAGCTCCAGGAATCAGTTCCTCCACCAGAACAACTCTTAGACAGGAACTGTCTGAATCAACTATTTTGAAACTCCAGAGTCCAGTAAAATACTGTACAGCATCCAGGAAGAGCAGGAAGAAGAGACTGGTGAATTACAGTAGATACCAGTAAATTGCATCCTCTGCACAATTACTGGCACTTATGACCAGCTCTCAGGACAGGCAGCTGTGGGATACAGCCTCAGGCATAAATTCTTGGTGCCAGAAGAAATATAAAAATCCACTCCCCCAAGATCCAGGGCAGTGGGGGGCATGGGCCAATCAGTATTCACTGCATTTTATCAGTTACTTTGGATTGCTGGGGGATCGCTCTGAGAGAGCCCATTGTTCCAACCCACCCTGGACAAAGATGGTGGTGGAAACTAAAAGACAATATGCTTCCTTAGAGCTGCGAACAGATGAAGGGCTGCCTTGGTTGGCAAGGGCCGAATCAAGAAAGTGCAGCTTTGTGGAGCCAATGAAGAAGCTCCTGGTACCCTTGCTGGCCCCTCTCTCATTCCCTCTACAGGGCAGTTTGGAGCTGGTTGGTTCTCCCTTTGTGGATCCCTACCCTTATTCCGGCTGGGAAAGAAAAGAATGCTTTGGGGAACTCCTCTCCAAGATGATTCCCCTGCTGCCCTACCCCACCCTAGAATCTTTTTGCTCTCCAGGTAAAAACATCTTGAGACAATGAAAGCAGGGTAAGAAACTCGTCCTGAAATGTAAGACTCAGGACAAGGAGAAGATCTGTTACTTGGAAAGTAGACAGGACATTCAAACTCTTGTAAACAGAGGAACTACTAAAGCCAGTAGCAAACACAAGGCCAGAACAAGACACAGTCCCAGGAAAGAAAAAGAAGACCCTGTATTTTGCATTCACCTTTAGCTGACCGTCCTGACAGGAGGGCTGAACTCTGTAGAACACCAACCCATGCAAAGCCAAATTATAAAGATGGTGAAATGTGTTTTTTCTTAGATTTGCTGGGGTTTGTTAGCTCCTGACACTCAAGAAAATCTCTGAAATATTACCAGCTGGATATAAACTCAAGAAACAGACATCTCAGGGAATAAATCCTAGAGTTAACATTTTAAAATATTAAAATGTGCAAGAAAAGATTACAAAACAAACAAAGAAACAGGAAATTAGAGCCCACCAAAGAAAGAGGATAAAAATCCAGAAAACATCAGTGAAGAAGACCAGACTGTGAACATACTAGACAAGGACTTTAAAAGTATTATCTTCAACATCCTCAGAAAGGTGAAGGAAAATACAGAGAAAGAACTAAAGGATATCAGGAAAACAACTTAGGGAGATGAAGGAAAATATAGAGAAACAACTAAAGGATATCAGAAAAATGATGAATGAAAAATTTGAGACTATCAGTAAAGAGACAGAAATTTTTAAAATGAAACAAACAGAAATACTAGAATTGAAGACCACAGTAACTGAAATGAAAAATTCCCAGGAGTGTTTCAACAGCAGATTGGAGCTGGCAGAAGAATCAGCAAACTCTATAATTAGAAAATTGAAATGAGTCAGACTTAGAAGCAGAAAGAAACAAGAATTATAAATAGCAAAAACAGCCTAAGAGACCTCTGGCACACAATGAAACATACTGATATATGCATTATGGGAGGCCCAGAAGGAAAGAAAGAGAGAAAAGAGCAGCAGGAATATTCAAAGAACTAATGACAGAAAACTTACCAAACTAAGCAAAAGATGTGACTATTCACATCCAAAAGGCCTAGAGAATACCATACAGGGTAAACTAGAAGAATGTTATGCCCTGTCACACACTGATCACACTGTCAGAGAGTTCTAAAAACTACAAAAAAAAAAAAAAAAAAAAAAAAAAAAAAGCAACAACATGTTGCAGTGCTTCCTCCCCTTGGCTGGCCCCTTCCAGGCAGTTGCCCAGGGCCTGCCTGGTACAGGGAACAGAGAGCTGGAAGAGGCAAGCCGAATCTAGGTCACCATGGGGCTGTTGGGGAAAATCCTGGAGAAACCACCCAAAGAGCTGGATTTACTTCATATTCTTTGAGTTGTAACAGGAAATAAAGCTTTAAAGACTATTCTGCCTACGTGGTGGACTGTTTAATTTTTATCAGTGTGAAGTATTTTCTTCTTTTCCTTTTTGATTTTTTTGCCTTTAAATTTATTTTAGATGATATTTCTTTTTTAAGGATTTTATTGTATATTTTACCATTTTTAATTCTCTTAAAAATGTAAAAATTTATTTAATATTATTTATTACATAATTAAACAAAAATAAGAAATACCCACTGTGGTAGACTGAAAAATGGCTCCCAAAGATATCAGGTCCTAATCTCTGGAACCTGTAAATGTTACCTTATTTGGAAAAAATAAATTTGCAGATGTAAGTTAAAGATCTTCAGATGAGAAGATTATCCTGGACCATCCAGTTGGGCCCTAAAGGCAATTGCACGTATCCTTATAAGGGGAAGATCTGACACACACAGAGGAGAAGGCCCTGTGAAGATGGAGCAGAGAAAGAACTGAACCTGTTGCCTTTAAGAGTGGAGTGATGTGTCCACAGCCCAAGCAATGTCTCCAGCCACCAGAAGCTGGAAGAAGCAAGGAACAGATTCTCCCTGAGAGCCCTGAAGGAGGAAGCACAGCCCTGCCAAAACGTTGATTTCAGTCCAGTGATACTGATTTTGGATTTCTGGCCACCAGAACTGTAAGAGAATAAATTTCTCTTGTTTTAAGCCACCCAGTTTGTGGTGATTTGTTACAGCAGTCACAGCAAACAAATATATTTATATATATATGCTTCTTCTCCTATCCCATTCCCTTATATCCTCCCAAAGGAGAACAATCACTATCTAAATTTTGCATAACATCTTCCTGCCTCATACTGTATTGTACAGTTTCAAAATTCAAAATTGTGTTTATGCAACTTTATATTTGAGATATATTAATACTGATATATGTAGATCTGTTTCATTATTTTAATTATAGAATGACACTGCAAATTTATGACAATTTATTTATTTATTGATGGACATTTAGCTCATTGGCTTTTTTTGGAACTACAAAAACATTCTAATGAACATTCTAATACATATATGTACTTGTGAGATAGTTTCTATAGAATATACGTCCACAAGTGAAATTATTGGACTTTAGGAAATGATTTCTTTAACTGTAAAAGATATTCAAAGTTGGTCTTCAAAACAGGTTTTTTTGTTTTGTTTCAGTAGCACCGGGATCCAAACCTGGGACTTCCCATGTGGAAGGCAGGCGCTCAACCGCTTGAGCCACATCTGCTCCCCTAAAACAGTTTTTTATATCCACCAGAAAAATGAGACTTCCTAGTCTTTATATCATATCTAATCTGTAAACATACTGAATCAGTAATCACAAACCTCCCAACAAAGAAAAGCCCAGGACCAGATGGCTTTACAGCGGAAGTCTACCAATCATCCCCAAAAGTATTAATACCAATCTTGCTCAAATTCTTCCAAAAAATTGAAGAAGAAGGAACACTACCTAACTCATTCTATGACGTCAATATCACCTTAATTCCAAAGCCAGATAAAGATACTATACAAAAAGAAAATTACAGACTAATATCTCTTATGAATACAGATGCAAAAGATCTTCAACAAAATATTAGCAACACAAATCCAATAGCACATTAAAGGAATTACACATCATGATCAAATGGGATTTATCCCTTGTATGCAAGAGGAGTTCAACACAAGAAAATCAATTAATGTAATACACCACAATAACAGACTGAAGGAAAAACTAACACCATCACCACAATTGATGCATAAAAAGCATTTGACAAAATACAGCACCCTTTCTTGGTTAAAAACAATTAGAAGTCTAGGAATGGAAGGAAGCTTCCTCAACATGATAAAAGACATGTATGAAAAACCTACTGCTAACATCATGCTTAATGGTGAAAGACTGAAAGCTTTCCCTCTAAGATCAGTAAGAAGACAAGGATGCCCACTGTTGATACTATTATTCAACATTGTACTGGCAGTGCTAGCCAGAAAAAAATTAGGCAAGAAAAAGAAATAGAAGGCATACAAATTGCAAAGGAAGAACTAAAACTTTCCCTATTTGAAGATATCATTATGCTATAAACAAAAATCCTGAAAACTCCACAACAAAGGTATTGGAGTGAATAAATGAATTCAGAAAATTGGTGGGATACAAGATCAATACCAAAAAACCAGTAGTGTTTCCATTCACTAGTAATGAACAATATGCAGAGGAATCCAAGAAAAAAAATTCCATTTATATCAGGAATGAAATGAATCAAATATCTAGGAATAAATTTAACTAAGGATGTAAAGGACTTGTACAGGGAAAACCACAAAACATTGTTAAATCAAAGAAGATCTAAATAAATGGAAGGACATTGGTGTAGAAAACTAAATATTATTAAGATGTCAATTCTACCCAAGTTATTTACAGATTCAATGTAATCCCCACTCAAAATTCCACCAACTTTCTCTGCAGAAGTGGAAAAGCAAATCAACAAATTTTTATGGAATGGTAAGGGGCTCCAAATAGCCAATACCATCTTGAAAATGATCAACAAAGTTGGAGAACTCACACTTCCTGATCTTAGAACTTATTACAAAGCCACTTTAATCAAAACAATAATCCAAGACAGGCATATAGACAAAAGTAAACAAATTGAGAGCTCAGAAACAAACCCTCACATTTATGGGAACTGATTTTTGACAAGGGAGCAAAGACCACTCTTGGAAAAGAACAGAATCTTCCAAAAATGGTCCTTTTTGATAAACTGGATATCTCCATTTGCATAAACAAACGATATACAAAAATCATCTCAAAATGGATCAAAAATCCAAATATAAGAGGCAGAACTATCAAACTCCTATAATAAAATGTAGGGAAGCATCTTCAGCACTTGGTGGTAAGCAATGGTTTCTTAGACTTTACACCCAAAACACAATTAATGTAAGAAAAAATAGATAAATGGGACCACAAAAATTTAAAAACCACTGTGAATCAAAGGACTTTATCATGAAAATAAAATGAAAGCCTACACCATGGGAATAAATATTTGGAACCCACATATCTGACAAGGATTTAATATCTAAAAGATATTTTTTAAAAATTATTCAACTCAACATCAAAAAGCCAAACAACCAAATTGAAAAATGGGCCAAAGACTTAAATACACATCTCTGCAAAGAAGATATACAAATGGCCAAAAAGCACATGAAAAGCTCAACATCATTAGCCATTGGAGAAATGCAAATCAAAACCACAATAAGATACCATTTCACACCCACTAGAATGGCGATTATTAAAAAAAAACAAAACACAAATATTACAAATGTTGGAGAAGATGCAGAGAAATGAGAAGACTCACTCATTGCTTGAGGGAATGTAAAATGAGAGGACTCATTTATTACTTGTGGGAATGTTATCTAATTTATGGATAAGAGTTTGGCATTTCCCAAGAAAGCTAAGTATAGAATTACCATATGACCTGGAATCCCACTTCTATATATATACCTAGAAGAATTGCAAGCAGGGACATGAAGAGTTATTTGCATACTGATGTTCATAGCTGCATTATTCAGAACTGCCAAAAGATAGATGCAACCCAGGTGTCTATCACCTGATCAATGGATAAAAAAAATGGAGTATATACACACAGTGGAATATTATTCAGTCATAAGAAGAAATGGACTTCTGATACATCATGCAACAACATGGATGAACCCTGAAGATATCATGTTGAGTGAAATAAGCCAGACAACAAAGGACAAACATTGTATTATCTCATGGATATGAAATATTTAGAATAAGCAAAACTTATAGAGTCAGAATCTAAAACACAGGGTAACCGGGGATGGGTTAGAGATAGGGAATAAGCAGTTAAGGCTTAAAATGTACAAAGTTCCTATTCAGAACGATGGAAATACTTTGGTAATGATGGAAGCACAACATTGTGAACGTAACTAACAGTACAAAATTATGTATTTGAATGAGGTTAAAAGGGGAAAGTTTAGGCTTTATATATGGTACTAGAATAAAAATTTTTAAAAATCCATGGAACAACACAACACGGACAGTGAACCATAAGTTAATGAATGGACTATACTTAATAGTGCAATTATAAAATTGTGCTTTCACCAGTTGTAACAAATGTACCACACCAACACAAGGTGTTATTAATAGGGTGGTATATGGGAGCCCTGTAT
Organism: Cabassous unicinctus; assembly: GCA_029593785.1. NCBI lineage: Eukaryota > Metazoa > Chordata > Mammalia > Cingulata > Chlamyphoridae > Cabassous > Cabassous unicinctus. Next base: position 13,093 of record JAQZBX010005285.1, read on the forward strand.
TTTATGCATGATTTTTCTGTAAACCTACAACTTCTCTAATTTAAAAAAAAAAAAAAGAATAGAGGATGTCATCAGCGTGATGACATAAGACATCCCCCTGGAAAAATCTCTCCTCAAAATAAGCTCATAAAAGGAAAAATCACACTGCTTAGAACACTGGAGTACTATAGAGAATGGTGAAGGAAATGCTGATCCTTTCCAAGAACATGTAGGAAATTTCTGTCCCAGACCTGCCAGCCTATATAATTCCCCCTCACTCAGTCCCATACAGCATGAGTGTCACACAGAAGCAGCATTGCTCAGGTCTCTCCAGCCACAGATGCAGACAAATAGTGCCACTCACAGCAGCAGGTTAGAACCCCATGCTTATCCAGGCACAAGAACCATAGTCACAGAGCCTCAAGGCGGAACACAAGCTTTTGAGTTGCATTGCATCCTGCATTGAAAAGGGGCTCCAGAGGAAAAAAGAAAGACAGAGAATGAGAGAGAGAAAGACCATGGCAGAATTGTTGGCAAGAGGTGCACACAACAATGTTGCACCAATGTTGGCTGGACCATTTAAATGCAAAACAGACTTTTCTGGATTGACCCACCTTTCATGATTGACCCCATATAGCTCCTCAGGGAGAGATATCCTAACAGGGAAGAAACCAAAGGCAAAAATGCATCACAGAAAAATAAATAAAAAAAGAGGAAAACTGAGCAACTGTAAGACAGGATGGGTCCCAGAAATGAAAATTTGTAAGGAAAAGGGGGCACAGAATGAGGCAGAGTATTTAAACATATCATAGGAGGGGGGGTGGAGAGGGGAGATTTCTGCACAAAAACAAACAGAATAGATCAAGATTCCTAGAGAAGAAACAAAGGAAAGAAAGCTTTCTCCTGGAGGTGAAATAATTGCATAAAAAAGTACAATCTTAAAAATTGTACAGCATATGTAGGGCAAGAATCAGATGAAGACGAGCTAAGAAAATCTGAACAGGTAAACCTGGAATACTCTAAAGGTCCAGAGTAAGATGGGCCTAGCATGAAAGAAGAACCTTAACACAAAGCCAATAAACAATAAAACCCTAGAAAAGAGGGAGAAACTGACAGTTAACTCATTAAGATAATCAGATGCGCAGACATCAGCAAAACTTAGAAGCCATACTACGAAACAGGAAGATATGACTCAGTCAAGGGAACACATCAAAACTTCAGAGAAGACACAGAATTTGGATAAACTAATGGAATTTCAAACAAATCTCCTAAATCAATTCAGAGAGATGAAGGAAATTATGGATATAGAGCTAAAGGATATTAAGAAGATGATGTGTGAGCATAAAAAAGAATTTGAAAGTATAAAAAGAAACATAACAGAAATGATGGGGATGAAAGGCACAAGAATAGAGAATAAAAATACACTATAGGCATAAAACAGAAGATTTGAACAAGCAGAAGAAAGAATCAGCAAACTAGAAGAAAGAACAATCAAGACCATACAGTCAGAATAACAAAAAGAGAGAAGATTAGAAAAAATTGAGCAGTGTCTCAGGGATTTGAGCGACAGTGTGAAGTCCGAAAACATATGTATTATGGGTGTCCTAGAAGGCTAAAAGAAGGGGAAAGGGACAGAGAGAATATGTAAAGAAATAATGGCCAAAAATTTCCCAACTCTTCTGAAAGACATAAATATACATGTCCAAGAAGCACAACATGCTCCAAACAGTGTAAATTCTAATAGTCCTACTCTGAGACACAGTCTAATCAGAATGTCAAAGGCCAAATATAAAGAGAAAGTCCTGAAAGCAGCAATAGAAAAGCAATTCCTCACATACAAGGGATCCTCAATAAGATTAAGTGACAATTTCTCATAAAAAATAAATGAAATTGAGAATAAAAGCAATATAGAACATTAAGAAAACCAAAGGCTGGTTCTGTGAAAAGACTGGTTAAATTGAAAAACCCTTAGCTATATTGACAAAGAAAAAAAGAGAGAAGACACAAATAAGATCAGAAATGAGAGGAGGAACATTACTATTGACCCCACAGAAATAAAAGGGATCACAAGAGGATACTCAGAACAACTGTGTACTGTCAAATTAGAGAATCTAGATGGAATGGACAAATTTCTGAAAACACATGAACAACCTAAACTGAGTCTCGACAGAATATCTTAATAAACCAATTCCAATGGTGCTGGGAAAACTGGATATCTATATGCAAAAGAATGAAGAAGGATCCCTATCTCACACCATATACAAAAATTAACTCAAAATGGATCAAAGAAAAAATATAAAAATGGGGCTTCATCAAAATTAAAAACTTTTGTGCTTCAAAGTACTTTAACATGAAAGTGAAAAGACAACCTACACAATGGGAAAAAATATTTGGAAACCACATATCTGATAAAGATTTAATATCCAGAATATATTAAAAAATTCTACAACTCAACAAGAAAAAGACAAACAACCCAATTAAAAATGGGTAAAAGACTTGAATATATGTTTATTCAAAGAGGATATACAAATAGCTAAAAAACATATGAAAATATGTTGAAGCTCAGTAGCTATTAGGGAAATGCAAATCAAAACCACTTTGAGATACCATTTCACATTGACTAGAATGGTTATTATTATAAAAACAAAAAATTACAAGTGTTAGAGAGGACATGGAGAAACAGGAACACTCATTCATTGCTAGTGGGCATGTAAAATGGTGAATCCACTGTGGAAGACAGTTTGGCAGTTCCTCGGAAAGCTAAGTATAGAACTACCATATGATCTGGCAATCCTCTACTTGTTATATACCCCCAAGAATTGAAAGCAGGGACTCCAACAGATATTGCACACCAATGCTCAAATTGGCATTATTCAAAAATAAAAATTAAAAAAAAAAAAAGAAAAAAAAAATGGCATTATTCACAATTGCCAAAAGATGGAAGCAACCCAAATGTCCATCAACCGATGAATAAACAAAATGTGGTACATACATGCAATGAAATATTAGCAGAAAAAAAGAATGAAGTCTTCATACATGTGAAAACATGGATGAACCTTGAAGACATGCTAAGCGAAATAAGTCAGACACAAAAGGACAAATATTGTATGATCTCCCTGATATGAAATCATTAAAATAAGCAAACTCATAGAGTTAGATTCTAGAATCTAGGTTACCAGGGGCTGGTTTGGGAGTAGGGAATGGGGAATTCATGTTTAATTTTTACAGAATTTCTATTTAGATTGACTGAAAAGTTTTGAAAATGGATGGTGGTGATTGTAGCACATATTGTGAGTGTAATTAATAGCACTGAATTATAAATGTGAATGTGGCTAAAAGGGGAAATTTTACATTGTATATATGCTACTAAAATAAAAATTAAAAGCCAAAATATAGGACTCTGTATTAACACAGTGTACATTGCAAATTATGGACTATAGATAATAGTACAAGTATAAAATGTTCTTTAAAAAAACTATAACAAATGTACTACACTAATGCAAGGTGTTAATAATAGGGTGGTATATTGGAAAGAAATATACCAAATGTAAACTCTGGTCTATAGTTAATAGTAAAATTTTAATATTCTTATATCAATTGTAACAAAGTGTATTGGGAAAAAAATTAGTGAGTATTCTTCAAACCTAAAAGTGAAACATCATGCAGGAAACTTTGTTCATCAGCAAACCAATGCCTTGCTAGTCAGTACTTTTCATATTTTAGGAGGAATCTTGAGAACCAGAACAGTGGGCACATTGGAGGATGTTTTGTAACAAATAAGAACCGGTAGGGTGCATTCCAGGGATGGTTGTGTTCCTCTCTGGGAAGGCTGGCCACTTTCTCGGGAACCATGCATAAACCTTGGAATGTACTGCCCAGGGAGTGTTGTGTTCCTTCCTGAGGAGGCTGGCCACTTCCTCGAGAATTGACACAGTACTCGCAAGTTGGCATCTATAGTAGGAGCTCAACAAAAAGCACAGCTCCTGGTCAGGCCAGTTGAAGTCCCACCCTGGGAGAGGGTGCTCTGCACAGGTGTTTTCAATCAAGACTCTGTTACTGGCTGCTGATTCTGGACTTCTCAGCCAAGAACTAAATGTTGGTGAGTTTGTATGCAAGACTGCTCTATTTTTCTGTCATTTTATGAACTTGATTTAATCTTTTGATTGATTATGTTATTCTTGTTTCTCACTCTAATTGTCAGTATAGACTTATTAAACTAGATATGCATATATATGTATTTATGTTGCATCCAATCGGGACTCTGGCCAGACATTGGCCAGGTTAGTTGGTGTGTCCCCTGGGTTGGTGAGCCTATATCTATCTATCTATCTATCTATCTATCTATCTATCTATCTATCTATCTATCTATCTATATATATATATCATGAAGGATTATGATGCAGCAGTTGGACCCCTGTTTGCAGACAATCCTTTGCTTATTTCATATTCTCCCAATTATTAACAGATGTTTAATAAAATAAATAAATATATGTCTATGTATTGCTTTCTTATGTTTGAGTTAATTAAGTTATCACATTAATCTATATACATATATATATATAGCAAAGCATTAGCAAAGCATTGTATCTAGCAGAACACAAAGGTACCCATATTAATGCCCAGTGTCATCAACAGGGGGGTGTATGGGAACCTTTATCTTTTACACGATTTTTCTGTAAACCAGAACTAGAACAAAAGGGGGAAATATTGAATGCAAATGAGTTTTTATGGCTAAGAGATTTCAAAGTGAGTCGGGAGGTCATTCCAGAGGTTGTGCTTATGCACATCTCAGGAGATCTCACTGACTTTCACAGTAAACAGTGCCTCAAGAAGGGGTCTCCTGAGGGCTCTGGAGACATCTGGACCTACAGGCAGGGCAGACAACCCAGGAAATCAGCACCTCGTCAGTGGGACTTACCTTGGCTATATGATAACCCATCTCTACCAATGTATCAGAGTTAGACTCATTTATAATTTTCCTACACATGGTTCTTCTGCCCCATTTATTTGAACCTATAATTAGCACTACATCATTAAACAGATGTCCTAGAGGCTTAATCTTCTGGCTGTTCATTCAGGTTGAGTCCTGACTCTCAGCAGAGTTGCAGTCAACACCTACTCTCCAGTTCATCAGACTCACCCAGGACAACTAACAAAAGGATAATGATGGACAACGCCCACCCCAAAAAACAGAGAGTATCTACAACTGCAAGCAAGACAGTTACATCCATCTGCCCCAAGGTATCTAAGCCCCCCTCTCAATCAGAAGCAGTGTGGGCATCACCATCCCAAAATCCCCAACATAGAGGAACGAACTAACATAAAGGGGGAATGCAACTATTGAGTAAAGTAGACTTAATATTATTCTAGTAATGGAAGAACTTGTAACATTAATATAAGGACAGTGGTCACCAGAGGTTCTGAGGGGAGGGAAAGGGAAGAATTGGTAAAACATGGCGCATTTTTGAGATACTGGAATTGTTCTAAATGATATTGCAATAACGGATACAGGCCATTATATATCTTGTCAAAACCTATAAAATTGTGCAGTGCAAAGTGTAAAAAATAGTGCAAACTATAGACCATGCTTAGTAGCAATGCTTCAATATATGTTCATCAATTGTAACAAATGTACCACAGTAGTGAAAGATGTTGTTAATAGGGGGAAATGTTGGGGGGAGAGCATGGGGTATATGGGAATCCCCTATATTTTCAATGTAACATTTATGTAACCTAAAGCTCCTTTAAAAATAAAGAAAAAAAAAGAATATAGGGTATTCCGTCAATGGGGTTGATGATCCAGCAAAAAGAATTTTCAGGAAGGAGAGAATGAAAAAAAGAAAAGGAGAAATATGATCTCTGTTCCTGTAAAGGAAGTTATTTTTTTAATGTTCTGATTTTTCCTTTTACAAAGGAAAGGTAGCTTATTGTGACAGAATAAGAATGCACAATTTCAGCAGGTATATTTTCTGGTATTTTTAAAACATTTATCCAAAATGATTCATTTGCAATGAATGTAAAATTTCCCAAGAAGGATATGGATTCTAGAAACAATAAAACAATTTACTAATATTAAAATCTAATTAAAGATGTTTTCAAATAGAGGTAATGCGCCATATCCTTTCACTTCCATAGCACAAAAGCTGATGAAGTATAGAAATAGAAAAATTTTAAGAGTTCATAATTTTCTTCAAGATCATAACAAACTAAAGCTATTCAATTTTGGTTTTGATCCCTTCTTCTTCTATATCTTGATATAAAAATAAGAAATAGCTTAACATGCTCTCCAAGTACTTTTAACCTTTACAAGTGTAAACCAAGTACTGATTCCTTTATCTCCTTCAATTTCTCTGTCTCTACCTCTACTAGCTCTAATTTTCCTGTCTCTCTGTGGAACATCACCATACCCCAAAGTTCCCTTTCTAGGCAAGCTCAATTTATCTGTGACTTTGCCTTATTTTTCACCAGTTATACACAATAGATGGCCAAACCTTCCCAACATTACCACAAAGGTAACTTTCATGTATATTTCCTCCTTTCAAATCCATCCCTACCTAGTTTGGGTTCCTCTTCTAGCATACCTGGCTCTGTCATACCTCCTAACTGGGTCTCCCTGCCTCCTCCAGTCCTGCCTCCTTCAATTCCCCCTCAACAATGAATTCAGAGCAAACTTTCTGAGGGACAGAGCTGATTATATCACTTCCCTACTCAAAACAAAATGCATCACATCACACAAAAACAAAATGTTTTCAGAATTTATACCAGCTTCTCAGCCCCAGCCACTTGCACTTCAACATGCATCCTCAGGCTTCGTCACACTGGGCATATCACCCTAATTTTATGTATCTCTCTTATGCAACTACATTTGCCTAAAATGCCCCTCTCCATTCCAGGTCTATATAGCAAAAGTTATATATTCTTCTAAACTCAACTCAAATATCTCCCTCTTTCTCTACTATTTCGTGGAATCAACTCGTCCCAACCCCTACCTGTCCAAATGAATTATTTGGTTCTTCATCTGTTTCTGTTATTTATGACAAATGAAAAAACTACCTGAATTACCTTATGCCATAGGGGAGGAGATATAGGTCAAGTGGTTGAGCACCTGCTTCTCATGTGTGAGGTACCAGGTTTAATTCCTAGTACCTCCTAATAAAAACCAAAAAATCCCCCAAAACCCTGATAAAACTACCCCCCTATATTTTGTTATTTGCAACACCTTAACTGCAAATATATTCACTCATAAGAATTACTTAGTAGTCAAATGTCAATAGTATCACTTTGATTCAAGAATGTTCCTATTACTGGAAAGTAACATTTGTATATTTTCTAGTATAAATACATTAAAAATCTATTTATCTGGCAATTTATCATTTGTAACTCCCTTATAACTCCTGAAAATTGATTTACAATTCAAAGAAAGGGATGCATTTTGAGTTTTGATTTTTGCTTTTTCTTTATTGCTCTGCCTTTTAAAAAATTATCCTTAAATGTCCATCATAAATACAGATGCATCATCTTTATTTTTTCACATAAAGCTAAATATTTTTCTTCTAAAATATGTATGATTTTCATAATTAACATTATTGAGACAGAATATAATCTTACCCTGGTGTGAGTACGGATGTGCATCTTCAATCCGTCATTTTTACTGAATCCTTTTTCACAGTAAGGGCACTGATAGGGACGCTCGCCTACAAATACAGGAAGCCTCAGTGTAAGAAAAATATGAAGCTGCAAAGTAAGCTGAAAAGTAAGCCCTGTGCCATCATTCCTCATACACTCAACTCTTGGTCACCCACGTATACCTATGGGCCACTTTCAAGAACATGCTCCAGGGCAGAGCTGAGCAGGCAACAAGGGGCAGTGCAGGAAGGTAGTGGGCTGATGATGTCAGAGGGAACTGACCCAGGGATTTTGATACTCAGAAATAAACAATATTCACTAGCAGGAATTTTGCTGCATATGCATTTTAATACTTAAGCCCAAATTAAATCTCAAATATTGAGAATTTTAAAAATTATTTTATATTAGTCAATTGGTTCATTGGCAGTTTTTTAAAAAAAGAGTTTGTATGAATGAATCTCTCTTAGCTATGGAACTGGGTTTTAAAATAATTTCATAAAATTGGTTAAGAGTAAACATAGTCATTGGTAGTTATATTAAAAATTGATCCATACTTTCTGATACAACTGAGTGTCTCTCATCTAGAGGTAGAATTGAGAAAATAGTCCAATGATTGTTTTTAACTTTTAATTTTGAAATACTTTCAAACATACAGGACAATTACAAAAATAATACAAACCCCATACAAGAGCTCCAACATACCCCTACAAACACACACCCAACATACCCAGATCGACAAATTTTAACATTTTGCCACCTCCACCTTATCATCTATCCTTCAATGCATCTATATAACTATCCATATATCTCTCAATCTAGTTATCAATTCATTTTTGAACACGTGAGTTGCATACATCATACTCCTTAACATTTCCTAAGACCAAGAATATTCACTTATGTAACTACCTTAAGTACAATTATGAAGTTCAAGAAATTTAACATTGATATAAAGCTTACAGTCTATATTCTAATTTTTTCATATGTACCAATAATGTCTGTGATGGTTCATGTGTCAACTTGGCTAGGTTATAGTGTTCAGTTGTCTGGTCAAGCAAGCACTGACCTGATTGTTACTGTGAGAATATTTCATGGATTTAAATCATGTCAGTTGATTGAATCTATGGCTGATTACATCTATGATCAACAAAGGGTCTATCTTCAACAATGAAAGAAGTCTTATGCAATCATTTGAAGGCCTTAAAGGGAGAACTGATGATTTCAGCAGTCTGAAAGAAAAATTCCTATCTCTACTTCAGCCAATTTCTCCTGGGGAATTCATCAAAAACTTTCATTGGAGTTCCCAACTTGCAGCGTGCCCTACTGTGATGGTTGGGCTAATGTGTAAACTCGGCCAGGTAATCATGTCCAGGTGTTTGGTCCAACAAGCACTGGGCTAACTGTAATACAAGATGTAGCCATTTGGCAATTTGATGTAATTATGAATTCCAAAAATATAATTGTATCATGCTTGTAAACTGATCTGTTAAAAATTGATCTGTTTAATCATGATTAAGCTATGATTAGGGCGTTGACTGGGCCAGGTCAGTAGAGCGTTGAGCCCCATCCCTTGGTGGGTGGGGAATCGAATATAAAGGGCAAGGCAAAGGACAGAGGGAGCAGGTTTTGAGTAGCAGTTTTGATGTTGGAGTTTTGATGTTGGAGAGAAGGCCCCGGGATAGAGACAAGCCATTCGCTGAGAGGTTACAGCTGGCCTTGTGGAGAGAAGCAAAGCCTAGAGAGCCTCATAGTCTACAGTTGACCTTGTGGAGGAAACAGAGGCACTGAGCCTGGAGAGAAATGCAGCCCCAGGAAGAGAGGAACCCAAGAAGCCTGAACCCTGGCAAACGTCCGCAGCTGTCTTGCTCCAACACGTGGCAATGGACTTTGGTGAGAGAAGAAACAACACTTTATGGCCTGGTATCTGTGGACTTCTACCCCAAATAAATACCCTTTATAAAGACCAACCCATTTTTGGTATTTCACATTAGCACTCCTTTGGCTGACTAATACACAAGAGCACTTATGGACTTCAATCACCAGTGAGTTTACTGCATGGATGCCTGATTACATCTGCATCAATCAGGGAGATTGCAACATCAATGGGTGATGCTTTTATCCAATCAGTTGAAGGCCTTAAAAGGGGAAGTGATTTCAACATTCAGAGAGAATTTCCCAGCTCGTCTTTGGACATCCAGCTCCTCCCAGAAACTCATCAAGGACCTTTCATCGGACTTTCATCAGAGCCCCTGGTTTGTAGCCTGCCTGCGGATTCTGGACTTGTGCATCCCCATGGTTGCGTGAGAGACTCTTATAAAATCTCATCTTATTGACAGATATCTCCTATTGATTCTGTTTCTCGAGAGAACCCTGACTAATACAGCTTGGTACCAGAAGTGGGGTGGTTCTTGAGGAACAGTCTTAAACATGGGATGTCTGAGGTGGTTCTCGGAGTTTTGTAATTGGTTCTCTACTATAATTGGACTCAGGGGTACTAATGACTCCCTTTTCAATAATGAAGAGGTTGCTAACAGTCCATGGCATGAGCTGGCAATAGAGATACGCCAGCAAAATAGCATCACTGGATTCCCCTACTTCCATGCTTATAAGAAGCAAGATCTGGGTGAGAGTGTTTTCAACACGTTAACAGAATTTTGTGGAGTCAAAAAGTAAAATGATGTTGGCTGGCTCCTCCTAGATACTATGGATACAGTTACAAAAGAAAGAGGTGAGCTAAAGTCTTCAAATTTGAAACTTAAATACCGCATGAATGATATGAAAGTTTCTATGTGTGCCTTGAAAGAAAATTTTGTCTCCTGTAGCCACAGACTTGAGATAGCTGAGAATCAAACCCAGACTCTCATTGTATGAGTAGCAGAATTACAGAGGAAACTAAAATCTGAACCTTGCAGGGTTTCTGCAATTAAACTGAAGGCATTGATTGGAAAGGAGTGGAACCCCAAGGATTGGGACAGAGACATATGGGATGATGATAATATTGGTGGGGACACTGGAACCCTAAATTCTGCTGAGACTTTACCAGATAAACCTGCAATGGCCTGCCCTGTGGAGACCACACCTTGTCAACCTTGTATCATCCAGCCTCCAGCCTGTCCCAGGGAGTCCAGACCTCCTTCCAGTCCTGAGGTGGGTACCAGCCAAACGGAAGCCTGCACTGCCCAGCCTCTGGCCTGCCCCAGGGAGTCTGGACCTCCTCCCAGCCACTAGGAAGGTATCAGCTAAACTCCAGCATGCACTGCCCAAATTCCAGTCTGCCCTAAGGAATCTGTCTTCCAACCTTTGCCTGAAGAGATTAATCCTATCTCACCAGAAGAAAATGTAAAGGAATGCCCTCAGGTCAGTAGCCTGCAAGACATCTCTAATCCTTCTCCTTACCCTCACCCCCCACCCCTCTTGTCTTAGTCTATTACTAGACTAAAATCACAACAAGCCCCCAAAGGGAAATACAAAGTGTGACCCATGAGAAGTACGCTATACTCTGAAAGAACAGCATGAGTTTTCCAACTTATACAGACAGGAATCAGGGGAATATGTGTGGGAATGGATACTAAGGGTATGGGATAATGGTGGAAAGAATATAAAGTTGGGTCAGGCTGAATTTATTGATACAGGCCACTAAGCAGAAATTCTGGATTCAACACTGTAGCTTGAGGTGTTAGAAAGGGCTCTTAACAGTTTGGTTGGGTGGCTGACTGTAGCATGGACCAAAGGATGGCCTAGCATGTCTGATGCTGAGATGCCCGATTTGCCCGGTATACAGTAGACGAGGGGACTCAAAGGCTTAGAGAGATTGGAATACTAGAATGGATTTACCATTTGAGAACAGCCTACCCAACCCAGGAATGTTCAGAGGATACACCTTTAACCAGAACTGTGAGGAATAAATTTGTAAGACTAACTCCATCTTCTCTGAAGAGCTCTGTGGTTGCTCTTCTCTGCAGTCCAGATATTACTGTAGGGAGGGCTATAATGGAATTGGAATCCTTAAACATTATGGGGATGATGGGATCTCGGTGCGGTAAAAGTCAAGTATCTGCAGTTAATCTCCAAAGGCAAGGTGGGCGTGGCTACCGAAATGAAAGACAGATTCAAAGCAGCATACAGTATAGTCTGAGTCGCATGGAGTTATGGAGTTGGCTAATAGATCATGGGGTACCGAGAAGTGAAATGCACGGGCAGTCTACTAAATTTTTTCTGGATCTGTATAAGCAGAAGAGTTCTAGGTCGAGTGAACAAAACCCTAACTCATATTACAGATGCAGAGAATCACAGCCCCTTGAATCAATTCCCAGACTTGAGACAGTTTAAAGACCCAGAGTCCCTTGAATGAGGAGAAGTCCAGGTCCCCCTGGGGAAGCATCCTGTTCAACTGCCAAAAATTTATACTGTTAATCTTCCTCCCACCTTTCCCCAGAGAGACCTACGGCCTTTTGCCAGAGTTAAGTGTGCATTGGGGAAAAGGAAATGATCAGATATTTTGGGGATTATTAGACACTGGCTCAGAAGTCACATTAATTCTAGGAGACCCAAAACGTCACTGTGGTCCACCAGTCAGAGTAGGGGCTTATGGAGGTCAAGTGATTGATGGAGTTTTAGCTCAGGTCCATCTCACAGTGGGTTCAGGGTGTGCCCGAATCCATTCTGTGGTTATTTCTCCAGGTCCAGAATGCATAATTGGAATAAACATACTCAGTAACTGGCAGAATCCCCACATTGGATCCCTGACTTGTAGAGTGAGGGCTATTATGATGGGAAAGGCCAACTGGAAGCCTCTAGAACTGCCCCTGCCTAGCAAAATAGTAAATCAAAGGCAATACCGGATTCCTGGAGGGATTGCAGAGATTAGTGCCACCATCAAGCATTTGAAGGT